>JAVHZZ010000040.1:562500-672500 GCA_036250195.1 Mixophyes australis | reverse complement strand
CCCCTAACCCTAACCCTAACCCCTAACCCTAACCCCCTAACCCTAACCCTAACCCTAACCCCCTAACTCTAACCCTAACCATAACTCTAACCCTAACCCCTAACCCTAACCCTAAACCTAACCCTAACCCCTAACCCTAACCCTAAACCTAACCCCCTAACCCTAATTCTAACCCTAAACCCCTAACCCTAACCCTAACTCTAACCCTAACCCTAACCCTAACCCTAACCCCTAACCCTAACCCTAACCCCTATCCCTAACCTTAACCCTAACCCTAACCCCTTAACCCTAACCCTAACCCTAACCCCTAACCCTAACCCCTAATCCTAACCCTAACCCTAACCCTAACCACCTAACCCTAACCCTAACCCTAACCCCCTAACCCTAACCATAACCCCTAACCCTAACCCTAAACCTAAACCCTAACCCCTTAACCCTAACCCTAACCCTAATCCTAACCATAACCCTAACCCCCTAACCCTATCCCTAACCCTAACCCCCTAACCCTAACCCTAACCCTAACCCCTAACCCTAACCCTAACCCTAACCTGGACATATTGAATCATGAACTGAATTATGAATTTAATTTATGAATCATGAATCGAATCATGAATCATAAATTGAATAATGAATCATGACTCATGAATTGAATCATGAATCATGAATCGAATCATAAATCATATAATGAATCATAAATTGAATCATGAATCATGAACTAAATCATGAATCATGAATCATGAATTGAAACATGAATCATGAACTGAATCATGAATCATGAATCATGAATCATGAATTGAATCATGAATCATGAATTGAATCATGAATCATGAAATGTATCATGAATTAAATCATGAATTCAAACATGAATCATGAATCGAATCATGAATCATGCATTGAATCATGAATCATGCATTAAATCATGAATCATGAATCATGAATTGAATCATGAATCATGAATTGAATTATGAATTGAATCATGGATTGAATTATGAATTGAATCAGGAATTGAATCATGAATTGAAACATGAATCATTAATCGAATCATGATTCATAAATCATGAATTGAATCATGAATCATGAATTGAATCATGAATCATGAATCATAAATCGAATCATGAATCATGAATTGAATCATAAAATATGAATCATGAATTGAAGCATGAATCATGAATCGAATCATGAATCATAATCATGAATTGAATTATGAATCATGAATCATTAATTGAATCATGAATTACAAATCATGAATTAAATCATGAATCATAAAATTATTCATGAATCATGAATTGAATTATGAATCATGAATCATGAATTGAATCATAAATCATGAAATGAATCATGAAATGAATCATGAATCATGCATTGAATCATGAATCATGAATCATGAATTGAATTATGAATTGAATCAAGAATTGAATTATGAATTAAATCAGGAATTGAATCATGAATTGAAACATGAATCATGAATCGAATCATGATTCCAGAATCATGAATTGAATCATGAATCATGAGACATGAATTGAATCATGAATCATGAATCGAATCATGAACCATGAATTGAAACATAAATCATGAATCATGAATTGAAGCATGAATCATGAATCGAATCATGAATCATGAATCATGAATTGAATTATAAATCATGAATCATGAATTGAATCATGAATCACAAATCATGAATTGAATCATGAATCATGAATCATAAAATGAATCATGAATCATGAATGGAATCATGAATCATGAATCATGAATTGGATCATAAATCATGAAATGAATCATGAATCATGAATTGAATCATGAATCATGAATTGAATTATGAATTGAATCAAGAATTAAATCATGAATTGAAACATGAATCATGAATCGAATCATGATTCATGTATCATAAATCGAATCATGAATCATGACTCATGAATTGAATTATGAATCATGAATCCAATCATGAATCATGAAATAAATCAGGAATTGAATCATGAAATGAATCATGAATTGAATCATGAATCTTGAATTGAATCATGAATCATGGAATGAATCATGAAATGAATCATGAATCATGAATTGAATCATGAATCATGAATTGAATCATGAATTATGAATTGAATCATTAATCATGAATTGAATCATGAATTATAAATCATGAATCATGAATCATAAATCGAATCATGATTCATGAATCATTAATGAATCATGAATTATGAATCATGAATCAAATCATGAATCATGAATTGAATCATGAATCATGAATCATGAATTGAATCATGAATCATGAATTGAATCATGATTCATGAATCATGAATTGAATTATGATTCATGAATCATGAATCGAATCATGAATCATGATTAATGAATTGAATCATGGATCATTAATCGAATCATGAATCATGAAATAAATCATGAATTGAATCATGAAATAAATAACGAATCATGAATTAAATCATAAATCATGAATCATGAATTTAATCATGAAACATGAATCGAATCATGAATCATGAATCAAGAATTGAATCATGAACCCTAACCCTAACCCTAACCACCTAACCCTAACCACCTAACCCTAACCCTAACCCTAACACCTAACCCTAACCCTAACCCTAAACCCTAAACCCTAACCCTAACACTAACCCTAACCCCCTAACCCTAACCCCCTAACCCTAACCCCCTAACCCTAACCCTAACCCTAAGCCTAACCCTAACCCTAACCCCTAACCCTAACCCTAACCCTAACCCCTAACCCTAACCCTAACCCCCTAAACCTAACCCTAACCCCTTAACCCTAACCCTAACCACTAACCCCTAACCCTAACCCCAACCCTTACCCTAACCCTAACCCTAACCCGGTCATATTTAATCATGAATTGAATTATGAATTGAATCATGAATCATGAATCATGAATTGAATCATGAATTGAATCATTAATCATGAATCGAATCATGAATCATGAATCATGAATTGAATCATGAATCATGAATCATGAATTGAATCATGAATTTAATCATGAAATGAATCATGAATTGAATCATGAATCTTGAATTGAATCATGAATCATGGAATGAATCATGAAATGAATCATGAATTGAATCATGAATTACGAATTGAATCATGCATCAGGAATTGATCCATGAATTATAAATCGAATCATGAATCATGAATATTGAATCATGAATTAAATCATGAATCATGAATTGAATCATAAATCATGAATCATGAATTTTATCATGAATCATAATTCGAATCATGAATCATGAATCAAGAATTGAATCATGAATCATGAATCGAATCATGAATCATGAATTGAATCATGAATCATGAATTGAATCATGAATCATGAATCATGAATCGAATCATGAATTGAATCATGAATCATGAAATGAATCATGAATCATGAATTGAATCAGGAATCATGAATTGAATCAGGAATCATGAATTGAATCAGGAATCATGAATTGAATCAGGAATCATGAATCATGAAATCAATCATGAAATGAATCATGAATCATGAATTGAATCATGAATCACGAATTTAATCATGCATCATGAATTGAATCATGAATCATAAATCAAATCATTAATCATGAATCATGAATTGAATAAGGAATCATGAATTGAATCATAAATCCTGAATTGAATCATGAATTGAATCATGAATCATGAATTGAATCATGAATTTATGAATTGACTCATGAATCATGAATCGAATCATGAATTGAATCATGAATCATGAAATGAATCATGAATCATGAATCATGAATTGAATCATGTATCATGAATTGAATCATGAATCATAAATCAAGAATTGAATCATGAATCATGAATTGAATCATGAATCATGAAAGGAATCATGAATTGAATCATGAATTCAAACATGAATAATGAATCGAATCATGAATCATGAATTGAATTATGAATTGAATCAAGAATTGAATCATGCACTGAATCATGAATCATGAATTGAATCATGAATCATGAATTTAATCATAAATCATGAATCACGAATCATGAATTGAATCATGAATCATGAATTGAATCATGAATCATGAATTGAATCATGAATCATGAATCGAATCATGATTCATGAATTGAATCATGAATCATGAATCATAAATTGATTCATGAATTGAATCATGAATTATGAATCATACATTGAATCATGAATTGAATCATGAATTGAATCATGAATTGAGTCATGAATCATGAAATGAATCATGAATCATGTATTGAATCATGAATCATGAATTGAATTAGGAATCATGAATCATGAAATGAATCATGAAATGAATCATGAATCATGAATTGAATCATGAATCACAAATTAAATCATGCATCATGAATTGAATCATGAATTATAAATCGAATCATGAATCATGAATCATGAATCAGGAATTAAATCATGAATCATGAATCATGAATTGAATCATAAATCATGAATTGAATTATGAATTGAATCGTGAATCATGAATCATGAATCGAATCATGAATAATGAAATAAATCATGAATTGAATCATGAATTGAATCATGAATCATGAATCATGAATCGAATCATGAATCATGAAATAAATCATGAATTGAATAAAGATTTATGAACCATGAATTGAATCATAAATCATGAATCATGAATTTAATCATGAATCATAATTCGAATCATGAATCATGATTCAAGAATTGAATCTTGAATCATGAATCGAATCATGAATCATGAATTAAATCATTAATCATGAATTAAATCATGAATCATGAATCATAAATCAAGAATTGAATCATGAATCATGAATCGAATCATGAATCATGAAATAAATCATGAATTGAATCATGAATTGAATCATGAATCATAAATCATGAATCGAATCATGAATCATGAAATAAATCATGAATTGAATCAAGATTCATGAACCATGAATTGAATCATGAAATAAATCATGAATCATGAATTGAATCATGAATCATGAATCGAATCATGAATCATGAATTGAATCATAAATCATGAATCGAATCATGAATTGAATCATGAATCATGAAATGAATCATGAATCATGAATTGAATCATGAATCATGAATTGAATCAGGAATCATGAATCATGAAATGAATCATGAAATGAATCATGAATCATGAATTGAATCATGAATCACGAATTGAATCATGCATCATGAATTGAATCATGAATCATAAATCGAATCATGAATCATGAAATGAATCATGAAATGAATTATGAATCATGAATTGAATCATAAATCATGAATTGAATGATGAATTGAATTTTGAATCATGAATCATGAATCGAATCATGAATCATGAAATAAATAATGAATTGAATCATAAATCATGAATCATAAATTTAATAATGAATCATGAATCGAATCATGAATTAAAATTTGAATCATGAATCATGAATCAAATCATGAATCATGAATTAAATCATGAATCATGAATCGAATCATGAATCATGAATCGAATCATAAATTATGAATCATGAATTTAATCATGAATCATATATCGAATCATGAATTAAATCATGAATCATGAATTGAATTATGAATTGAATCAAGAATTGAATCATGCATTGAATCATGAATCATGAATTGAATCACGAATCATGAATTGAATCATGAATCATGAATCATGAATTGAATCATGAATTATGAATCATAAATTGAATCATGAATTGAATCATGAATCATGAACTGAATCATGAATCATGAATCTTGAATTGAATCATGAATTATGAATCATGAATTGAATCATGAATTATGAATTGAATCATGAATCATGAATCATGAATTAAATCATGAATCATGAATCATGAATTGAATCATGAATTTAAACATAAATCATGATATGAATCATGAATCATGCATTGAATCATGAATAATGAATCATGAATTGAATCATGAATCATAAATTGAATTATGAATTGAATCATGAATTGAATTATGAATTGAATCAGGAATTGAATCATGAATTTAAACATGAATCATGAATCGAATAATGATTCATGAATTATGAATTGAATCATGAATCATGAATTGAATCATGAATCATGAATCAAATCATGAATCATGAATTGAATTATAAATCATGAATCATGAATTTAAGCATGAATCATGAATCGAATCTTGAATCATGAATCGAATCATCAAACATGAATCGAATCATGAATCACAAATCATGAATTGAATTATGAATAGTGAATTAAATCATAAATCACAAATCATGAATGGAATCATGAATCATGAATTATGAATTGAATCATAAATCATGAAATGAATCATAAATCATGAATTGAATCATGAATCATGAACTGAATCATGAATCATGAATGTTGAATTGAATCATGAATTATGAATCATGAATCGAATCATGAATTATGAATTGAATCATGAATAATGAATCATGAATTAAATCATGAATCATGAATTGAATCATGAATCATGAATTGAATCATGAATTCAAACATGAATCATGATACGAATCATGAATCATGCATTGAATCATGAATAATGAATCATGAATTGAATCATGAATCATGAATTGAATTATGAATTGAATCATGAAATGAATTATGAATTGAATCAGGAATTGAATCATGAATTTAAACATGAATCATGAATCGAATCATGATTCATGAATTATGAATTGAATCATGAATCATGAATTGAATCATGAATCATGAATCAAATCATGAATCATGAATTGAATCATAAATCATGAATCATGAATTGAAGCATGAATCATGAATCGAATCATGAATCATGAATCATGAATTGAATTATGAATCATGAATCATGAATTGAATTATGAATCATGAATCATGAATTGAATTATGAATCACAAATCATGAATTGAATCATAAATCATGAATCATAAAATGAATCATGAATCATGAATCGAATCATGAATCATGAATCATGAATTGAATCATAAATCATGAAATTAATCATGAAATGAATCATGCTTTGAATCATGAATCATGAATTGAATCATGAATCATAAATTGAATTATGAATTGAATCAAGAATTAAATCATGAATTAAAACATGAATCATGAATTGAATCATGATTCATGAATCATGAATTGAATTATGATTCATGAATCATGAATCGAATCATGAATCATGACTCATGAATTGAATTATGGATCATTAATCGAATCATGAATCATGAAATAAATCATGAATTGAATCATGAAATAAATCATGAATCATGAATTAAATCATAAATCATGAATCATGAATTTAATCATGAAACATGAATCGAATCATGAATCATGAATCAAGAATTTAATCATGAACCCTAACCCTAACCCCCTAACCCTAACCCCCTAACCCTAACCCTAACCCTAACCCTAACCACCTAACCCTAACCCTAACACCTAACCCTAACCCTAACCCTAACCCTAACCCTAAACCCTAACCCTAACCCTAACCCCCTAACCCTAACCCTAACCCCCTAACCCTAACCCTAACCCTAAGCCTAACCCTAACCCTAACCCCTAACCCTAACCCTAACCCTAACCCTAACCCCTAACCCTAACCCTAACCCTAACTCCCTAACCCCTAACCCTAACCCCAACCCTTACCCTAACCCTAACCCGGTCATATTTAATCATGAATTGAATTATGAATTGAATCATGAATCATGAATCATGAATTGAATCATGAATTGAATCATTAATCATGAATCGAATCATGAATCATGAATCATGAATTGAATCATGAATCATGAATCATGAATTGAATCATGAATCATGAATCATGAATTGAATCATGAATTGAATCATGAAATGAATCATGAATTGAATCATGAATCTTGAATTGAATCATGAATCATGGAATGAATCATGAAATGAATCATGAATCATGAATTGAATCATGAATCATGAATTGAATCATGAATTATGAATTGAATCATTAATAATGAATTGAATCATGAATTATAAATCATGAATCATGAATCATAAATCGAATCATGATTCATGAATCATTAATGAATCATGAATTATGAATCATGAATCAAATCATGAATCATGAATTGAATCATGAATCATGAATCATGAATTGAATCATGAATCATGAATCGATTCATGACTCATGAATTGAATTATGATTCATGAATCATGAATCGAATCATGAATCATGATTAATGAATTGAATCATGGATCATTAATCGAATCATGAATCGTGAAATAAATCATGAATTGAATCATGAAATAAATAACGAATCATGAATTAAATCATAAATCATGAATCATGAATTTAATCATGAAACATGAATCGAATCATGAATCATGAATCAAGAATTGAATCATGAACCCTAACCCTAACCCTAACCACCTAACCCTAACCACCTAACCCTAACCCTAACCCTAACACCTAACCCTAACCCTAACCCTAAACCCTAAACCCTAACCCTAACACTAACCCTAACCCCCTAACCCTAACCCCCTAACCCTAACCCCCTAACCCTAACCCTAACCCTAAGCCTAACCCTAACCCTAACCCCTAACCCTAACCCTAACCCTAACCCCTAACCCTAACCCTAACCCCCTAAACCTAACCCTAACCCCTTAACCCTAACCCTAACCACTAACCCCTAACCCTAACCCCAACCCTTACCCTAACCCTAACCCTAACCCTAACCCGGTCATATTTAATCATGAATTGAATTATGAATTGAATCATGAATCATGAATCATGAATTGAATCATGAATTGAATAATTAATCATGAATCGAATCATGAATCATGAATCATGAATTGAATCATGAATCATGAATCATGAATTGAATCATGAATTTAATCATGAAATGAATCATGAATTGAATCATGAATCTTGAATTGAATCATGAATCATGAAATGAATCATGAAATGAATCATGAATTGAATCATGAATTCCGAATTGAATCATGCATCAGGAATTGATCCATGAATTATAAATCGAATCATGAATCATGAATATTGAATCATGAATTAAATCATGAATCATGAATTGAATCATAAATCATGAATCATGAATTTTATCATGAATCATAATTCGAATCATGAATCATGAATCAAGAATTGAATCATGAATCATGAATCGAATCATGAATCATGGAATGAATCATGAAATGAATCATGAATCATGAATTGAATCATGAATCATGAATTGAATCATGAATTATGAATTGAATCATTAATCATGAATTGAATCATGAATTATAAATCATGAATCATGAATCATAAATCGAATCATGATTCATGAATCATTAATGAATCATGAATTATGAATCATGAATCAAATCATGAATCATGAATTGAATCATGAATCATGAATCATGAATTGAATCATGAATCATGAATCGATTCATGACTCATGAATTGAATTATGATTCATGAATCATGAATCGAATCATGAATCATGATTAATGAATTGAATCATGGATCATTAATCGAATCATGAATCGTGAAATAAATCATGAATTGAATCATGAAATAAATAACGAATCATGAATTAAATCATAAATCATGAATCATGAATTTAATCATGAAACATGAATCGGATCATGAATCATGAATCAAGAATTGAATCATGAACCCTAACCCTAACCCTAACCACCTAACCCTAACCACCTAACCCTAACCCTAACCCTAACACCTAACCCTAACCCTAACCCTAAACCCTAAACCCTAACCCTAACACTAACCCTAACCCCCTAACCCTAACCCCCTAACCCTAACCCCCTAACCCTAACCCTAACCCTAAGCCTAACCCTAACCCTAACCCCTAACCCTAACCCTAACCCTAACCCCTAACCCTAACCCTAACCCCCTAAACCTAACCCTAACCCCTTAACCCTAACCCTAACCACTAACCCCTAACCCTAACCCCAACCCTTACCCTAACCCTAACCCTAACCCTAACCCGGTCATATTTAATCATGAATTGAATTATGAATTGAATCATGAATCATGAATCATGAATTGAATCATGAATTGAATAATTAATCATGAATCGAATCATGAATCATGAATTGAATCATGAATCATGAATCATGAATTGAATCATGAATTTAATCATGAAATGAATCATGAATTGAATCATGAATCTTGAATTGAATCATGAATCATGAAATGAATCATGAAATGAATCATGAATTGAATCATGAATTACGAATTGAATCATGCATCAGGAATTGATCCATGAATTATAAATCGAATCATGAATCATGAATATTGAATCATGAATTAAATCATGAATCATGAATTGAATCATAAATCATGAATCATGAATTTTATCATGAATCATAATTCGAATCATGAATCATGAATCAAGAATTGAATCATGAATCATGAATCGAATCATGAATCATGAATTGAATCATGAATCATGAATTAAATCATGAATCATGAATCATGAATCGAATCATGAATTGAATCATGAATCATGAAATGAATCATGAATCATGAATTGAATCAGGAATCATGAATTGAATCAGGAATCATGAATTGAATCAGGAATCATGAATTGAATCAGGAATCATGAATCATGAAATCAATCATGAAATGAATCATGAATCATGAATTGAATCATGAATCACGAATTTAATCATGCATCATGAATTGAATCATGAATCATAAATCGAATGATTAATCATGAATCATGAATTGAATAAGGAATCATGAATTGAATCATAAATCCTGAATTGAATCATGAATTGAATCATGAATCATGAATTGAATCATGAATTTATGAATTGACTCATGAATCATGAATCGAATCATGAATTGAATCATGAATCATGAAATGAATCATGAATCATGAATTGAATCATGTATCATGAATTGAATCATGAATCATAAATCAAGAATTGAATCATGAATCATGAATTGAATCATGAATCATGAAAGGAATCATGAATTGAATCATGAATTCAAACATGAATCATGAATCGAATCATGAATCATGAATTGAATTATGAATTGAATCAAGAATTGAATCATGCACTGAATCATGAATCATGAATTGAATCATGAATCATGAATTTAATCATAAATCATGAATCACGAATCATGAATTGAATCATGAATCATGAATTGAATCATGAATCATGAATCGAATCATGATTCATGAATTGAATCATGAATCATGAATCATAAATTGAATCATGAATTGAATCATGAATTATGAATCATACATTGAATCATGAATTGAATCATGAATTGAATCATGAATTGAGTCATGAATCATGAAATGAATCATGAATCATGTATTGAATCATGAATCATGAATTGAATTAGGAATCATGAATCATAAAATGAATCATGAAATGAATCATGAATCATGAATTGAATCATGAATCACGAATTAAATCATGCATCATGAATTGAATCATGAATTATAAATCGAATCATGAATCATGAATCATGAATCAGGAATTAAATCATGAATCATGAATCATGAATTGAATCATGAATCATGAAATAAATCATGAATTGAATAAAGATTTATGAACCATGAATTGAATCATAAATCATGAATCATGAATTTAATCATGAATCATAATTCGAATCATGAATCATGATTCAAGAATTGAATCATGAATCATGAATCGAATCATGAATCATGAATTAAATCATTAATCATGAATTAAATCATGAATCATGAATCATAAATCAAGAATTGAATCATGAATCATGAATCGAATCATGAATCATGAAATAAATCATGAATTGAATCATTAATTGAATCATGAATCATGAATTATGAATCGAATCATGAATCATGAAATAAATCATGAATTGAATCAAGATTCATGAACCATGAATTGAATCATGAAATAAATCATGAATCATGAATTGAATCATGAATCATGAATCGAATCATGAATCATGAGTTGAATCATAAATCATGAATCGAATCATGAATTGAATCATGAATCATGAAATGAATCATGAATCATGAATTGAATCATGAATTGAATCAGGAATCATGAATCATGAAATGAATCATGAAATGAATCATGAATCACGAATTGAATCATGAATCACGAATTGAATCATGCATCATGAATTGAATCATGAATCATAAATCGAATCATGAATCATGAAATGAATCATGAAATGAATCATGAATCATGAATTGAATCATAAATCATGAATTGAATGATGAATTGTATTTTGAATCATGAATCATGAATCGAATCATGAATCATGAAATAAATAATGAATTGAATCATAAATCATGAATCATAAATTTAATAATGAATCATAAATCGAATCATGAATTAAAATTTGAATCATGAATCATGAATCAAATCATGAATCTTGAATTAAATCATGAATCATGAATCGAATCATGAATTGAATCATGAATCATGAATCGAATCATAAATTATGAATCATGAATTTAATCATGAATCATATATCGAATCATGAATTAATCATGAATCATGAATTGAATTATGAATTGAATCAAGAATTGAATCATGCATTGAATCATGAATCATGAATTGAATCATGAATCATGAATTGAATCATGAATCATGAATCATGAATTGAATCATGAATTATGAATCATAAATTGAATCATGAATTGAATCATGAATTAAATCATGAATCATGAAATGAATCATGAATCATGAATTGACTCATGAATCATGAATTGAATCATGAATCATGAATCATGAAATGAATCATGAAATGAATCATGAATTAAATCATGAATCACAAATTGAATCATGCATCATGAATTGAATCATGAATTATAAATCAAATCATGAATCATGAATTAAATCATGAATCATGAATCATGAATTGAATCATAAATCATGAATTGAATCATGAATCGAATCATGAATCATGAAATAAATCATGAATTGAATCAAGATTCATGAACCATGAATTAAATCATGAAATAAATCATGAATCATGAATTGAATCATAAATCATGAATCATGAATTTAATCATGAATCATAATTTAAATCATGAATCATAATTTAAATCATGAATCATGAATCAAGAATTGAATCATGAATCATGAATTGAATCATGAATTTATGAATTGACTCATGAATCATGAATCGAATCATGAAATGAATCATGAATCATGAATTCAATCATGTATCATGAATTGAATCATGAATCATGAATCATAAACCAAGAATTGAATCATAAATCATGAATTGAATCATGAATCATGAAATGAATCATGAATTGAATCATGAATTCAAACATGAATCATGAATCGAATCATGAATCATGAATTGAATTATGAATTGAATCAAGAATTGAATCATGCATTGAATCATGAATCATGAATTGAATTATGAATTGAATCATGAATTGAATCATGAATCTTGAATTGAATCATGAATCATGAAATGAATCATGAAATGAATCATGAATTGAATCATGAATCATGAATTGAATCATGAATCATAAATCGAATCATGAATCATGAATCATGAATTGAATCATGAATTATGAATCATGAATCGAATCATGAATCATGAATTGAATCATGAATCATGAATCATGAATTGAATCATGAATCATGAATTGAATCATGATTCATGAATCATGAATTGAATTATGATTCATGAATCATAAATCGAATCATGAATCATGATTAATGAATTGAATCATGGATCATTAATCGAATCATGAATCATGAAATAAATCATGAATTGAATCATGAAATAAATCACGAATCATGAATTAAATCATAAATCATGAATCATGAATTTAATCATGAAACATGAATCAAATCATGAATAATGAATCAAGAATTGAATCATGAACCCTAACCCTAACCCTAACCCCCTAACCCTAACCCCCTAACCCTAACCCTAACCCTAACCCCTAACCCTAACCCTAACCCTAACCCTAACCACCTAACCCTAACCCTAACACCTAACCCTAACCCTAACCCTAACCCTAAACCCTAACCCTAACCCTAACCCTAACCCCCTAACCCTAACCCTAACCCTAACCCCCTAACCCTAACCCTAAGCCTAACCCTAACCCTAACCCCTAACCCTAACCCCTAACCCTAACCCTAACCCCCTAAACCTAACCCTAACACTAACCCCTTAACCCAAACCCTAACCCCTAACCCCTAACCCTAACCCTAACCCCAACCCTTACCCTAACCCTAACCCTAACCCTAACCCGGTTATATTTAATCATGAATTGAATTATGAATTGAATCATGAATCATGAATCATGAATTGAATCATGAATTGAATAATTAATCATGAATCGAATCATGTATTGAATCATGAATCATGAATTGAATCATGAATCATGAATCATTAATTGAATCATGAATTTAATCATGAAATGAATCATGAATTGAATCATGAATCTTGAATTGAATCATAAATCATGGAATGAATCATGAAATGAATCACGAATCATGAATTGAATCATGAATCATGAATTGAATCATTAATCATGAATTGAATCATGAATTATGAATCATGAATCATGAATCATAAATCGAATCATAAATCATGAATCATGAATTGAATCATGAATTATGAATCATGAATCGAATCATGAATCATGAATTGAATCATGAATCATGAATTGAATCATGAATCATGAATTGAATCATGAATCATGAATCGAATCATGAATCATGAATCATGAATTGAATCATCAATCATCAATCATGAATTGAATCATGAATTGAATCATGAACTATGAATCATAAATTGAATCATGAATTGAATCATGAATTGAATCATGTATCATGAAATGAATCATGAATCATGAATTGAATCATGAATCACTAATTGAATCATGCATCAGGAATTGATCCATGAATTATAAATCAAATCATTAATCATGAATATTGAATCATGAATTAAATCATGAATCATGAATTGAATCATAAATCATGAATCATGAATTTTATCATGAATCATAATTCGAATCATGAATCAAGAATTGAATCATGAATCATGAATCGAATCATGAATCATGAATTGAATCATGAATCATGAATCATAAATCGAATCATGAATTGAATCATGAATCATGAAATGAATCATGAATCATGAATTTAATCAGGAATCATGAATTGAATCAGGAATCATGAATCATGAATCATGAATTGAATCATGAATCACGAATTTAATCATGCATCATGAATTGAATCATGAATCATAAATCGAATCATTAATCATGAATCATGAATTGAATAATGAATCATGAATTGAATCATAAATCCTGAATTGAATCATGAATTGAATCATGAATCATGAATTAAATCATTAATCATGAATTAAATCATGAATCATGAATCATAAATCAAGAATTGAATCATGAATCATGAATCGAACCATGAATCATGAAATAAATCATGAATTGAATCAAGATTCATGAACCATGAATTGAATCATGAAATAAATCATGAATCAAGATTTGAATCATAAATCATGAATCATAAAATTAATCATGAATCATGAATCGAATCATGAATCAAGAATTGAATCATAAATCATGAATCGAATCATGAATCATGAATTAAATCATGAATCATGAGTCATAAATAATGAATTGAATCATGAATCATGAATCATGAATCGAATCATGAATCATAAAATAAATCATGACTTGAATTAAGATTCATGAACCATGAATTGAATCATGAAATACATCATGAATCATGAATTGAATCATAAATCATGAATCATAAATTTAATCATATATCATGAATCGAATCATGAATCAAGAATTGAATCATGAATCATGAATCGAATCATGATTCATGAATTGAATCATGAATCATGAGTCATGAATCATAAATTGAATCATGAATCATGAATCATGAATTGAATCATAAATCATGAATCATGAATTTAATCATGAATCATATATCGAATCATGAATCATGAATTGAATCATGAATCATGAATCGAATCATGAATTGAATCATGAATCATCAATCATGAATTGAATCATGAATCATGAATCGAATCATGAATCATGAATCGAATCATGAATCATGAATCATGAATTGAATCATGAATCATGAATCATGAATTGAATCATGAATCATGAATTGAATCATGAATCATGAATCATGAATTGAATCATGAATCATGAATTGAATCATGAATAATGATTCATGAATTAAATCATGAATCATAAATCATGAATTGAATCATGAATCATGAATTGAATCATGAGTCATGAATCATGAATTGAATCATAAATCATAAATCGAATCATGAATTGAATCATGAATCATGAATTGAATTATGAATCATGAATCATAAAATGATTCATAAATCATGAATTGAATCATTAATCATGAATTGAATCATTAATCATGAATCATAAATTAAATCATGAATCATGAAATGAATCATGATATGAATCATGAATCATGAATTCAATCATGAATCATGAATTGAATCATTAATCATGAATCATAAATTAAATCATGAATCATGAAATGAATCATGAAATGAATCATGAATCATGAATTGAATCATGAATCATGAATTGAATCATGAATCATGAATCATGAATTGAATCATGAATCATGAATTGAATCATGAATTGAATCATGAATCATGAATCATAAATCAAGAATTGAATCATGAATCATGAATTGAATCATGAACCATGTAATGAATCATGAATTGAATCATGAATCATGAATTGAATTATGAATTGAATCAAGAATTGAATCATGCATTGAATCATGAATCATGAATTGAATCATGAATCAGGAATTGAATCATGAATCATGAATTGAATCATGAATCATGAATTGAATCATGAATTGAATCATGAATTTTGAATCATAAATTGAATCATGAATTGAATCATGAATTAAATCATGAATCATGAAATGAATCATGAATCATGAATTGACTCATGAATCATGAATTAAATCATGAATCATGAATCATGAAATGAATCATGAAATGAATCATGAATTAAATCATGAATCACAAATTGAATCATGCATCATGAATTCAATCATTAATTATAAATCGAATCATGAATCATGAATCATGAATTAAATCATGAATCATGAATCATGAATTGAATCATAAATCATGAATTGAATCATGAATTGAATCATGAATCATGAATTGAATCATGAATCATGAATTGAATCATGAATCATGAAATAAATCATGAATTGAATCAAGATTCATGAACCATGAATTCAATCATGAAATAAATCATGAATCATGAATTGAATCATAAATCATGAATCATGAATTTAATCATGAATCATAATTCAAATCATGAATCATGAATCAAGAATTGAATCATGAATCATGAATCGAATCATGAATTTATGAATTGACTCATGAATCATTAATCGAATCATGAATTGAATCATGAATCATGAAATGAATCATGAATCATGAACTGAATCATGTATCATGAATTGAATCATGAATCATGAATCATAAATCAAGAATTGAATCATGAATCATGAATTGAATCATGAATCATAAAAGGAATCATGAATTGAATCATGAATTCAAACATGAATCATGAATCGAATCATGAATCATGAATTGAATTATGAATTGAATCAAGAATTGAATCATGCATTGAATCATGAATCATGAATTGAATCATGAATCATGAATTGAATCATGAATCATGAATCACGAATCATGAATTGAATCATGAATCATGAATTGAATCATGAATCATGAGTCGAATCATGAATCATGAATCATGAAATGAATCATGAATCATGAATCATAAATTAAATCATGAATTGAATCATGAATTATGAATCATACATTGAATCATGAATTGAATCATGAATTGAATCATGAATTGAGTCATGAATCATGAAATGAATCATGAATCATGAATCATGAATTGAATCAGGAATCATGAATCATGAAATGAATCATGAAATGAATCATGAATCATGAATTGAATCATGAAACACGAATTAAATCATGCATCATGAATTGAATCATGAATTAGAAATCGAATCATGAATCATGAATCATGAATCAGGAATTAAATCATGAATCATGAATTGAATCATAAATCATGAATTGAATCATGAATTGAATCATGAATCATGAATCATGAATCGAATCATGAATTATGAAATAAATCATGAATTAAATCATGAATTGAATCATGAATCATGAATCGAATCATGAATCATGAAATAAATCATGAATTGAATAAAGATTTATGAACCATGAATTGAATCATAAATCATGAATCATGAATTTAATCATGAATCATAATTCGAATCATGAATCATGATTCAAGAATTGAATCATGAATCATGAATTGAATCATGAATCATGAATCAAATCATGAATCATGAATTAAATCATTAATCATGAATTAAATCATGAATCATGAATCATAAATCAAGAATTGAATCATGAATCATGAATCGAATCATGAATCATGAAATAAATCATGAATTGAATCATGAATTGAATCATGAATCATGAATCATGAATCGAATCATGAATCATGAAATAAATCATGAATTGAATCAAGATTCATGAACCATGAATTGAATCATGACATAAATCATGAATCATGAATTGAATCATGAATCATGAATCGAATCATGAATCATGAATTGAATCATAAATCATGAATCGAATCATGAATTGAATCATGAATCATGAAATGAATCATGAATCATGAATTGAATCATGAATCATGAATTAAATCAGGAATCATGAATCATGAAATGAATCATGAAATGAATCATGAAATGAATCATGAATCATGAATTGAATCATGAATCACGAATTGAATCATGCATCATGAATTGAATCATGAATCATAAATCGAATCATGAATCATGAAATGAATCATGAAATGAATCATGAATCATGAATTGAATCATAAATCCTGAATTGAATCATGAATTTAATTTTTAATCATGAATCATGAATCGAATCATGAATCATGAAATAAATAATGAATTGAATCATAAATCATAAATCATAAATTTAATAATGAATCATGAATCGAATCATGAATTAAAAATTGAATCATGAATCATGAATCAAATCATGAATCATGAATTAAATCATGAATCATGAATCGAATCATGAATTGAATCATAAATTATGAATCATGAATTTAATCATGAATCATATATCGAATCATGAATCATGAATCATGAATCGAATCATGAATTAAATCATGAATCATGAATTGAATTATGAATTGAATCAAGAATTGAATGATGCATTGAATCATGAATCATGAATTGAATCATGAATCATGAATTGAATCATGAATATTGAATCATGAATTGAATCATGAATTGAATCATGAATTATGAATCATAAATTGAATCATGAATTGAATCATGAATTAAATCATGAATCATGAAATGAATAATGAATCATGAATTGACTCATGAATCATGAATTGAATCATGAATCATGAATCATGAAATGAATCATGAAATGAATCATGAATTAAATCATGAATCACAAATTGAATCATGCATCATCAATTGAATCATGAATTATAAATCGAATCATGAATCATGAATCATGAATCATGAATTAAATCATGAATCATGAATCATGAATTGAATCATGAATCATGAATCGAATCATGAATCATGAAATAAATCATGAATTGAATCAAGATTCATGAACCATGAATTAAATCATGAAATAAATCATGAATCATGAATTGAATCATAAATCATGAATCATGAATTTAATCATGAATCATAATTCAAATCATGAATCATAATTCAAATCATGAATCATGAATCAAGAATTGAATCATGAATCATGAATTGAATCATGAATTTATGAATTGACTCATGAATCATGAATCGAATCATGAAATGAATCATGAATCATGAATTCAATCATGTATAATGAATTGAATAATGAATCATGAATCATAAACCAAGAATTGAATCATAAATCATGAATTGAATCATAAATCATGAAATGAATCATGAATTGAATCATGAATTCAAACATGAATCATGAATCGAATCATGAATCATGAATTGAATTATGAATTGAATCAAGAATTTAATCATGCATTGAATCATGAATCATGAATTGAATTATGAATTGAATCAAGAATTGAATCATGAATTGAAACATAAATCATGAATCGAATCATGATTCATGAATTGAATCATAAATAATGAATTGAATCATGAATCATGAATCATGAATTGAATCATGAATCATGAATCTTGAATTGAATCATGAATCATAAATTGAATCATGAATTGAATCATGAATTGAATCATGAATCATGAATTGAACCATGAATCATGAATTGAATCAGGAATCATGAATCATAAATTGAATCATGAATTGAATCATGAATCATGAATTGAATCATGAATTGAATCATGAATTGAATCATGAATCATGAATTGAACCATGAATCATGAATTGAATCAGGAATCATGAATCATAAATTGAATCATGAATTGAATCATGAATCATGAATTGAATGATGAATGATGAATCATGAATCGAATCATGAATCATGAATTGAATCATAATTCATGAATTGAATCATGAATCATGAATCATGAATTGAATCATGAATTGAATCATGAAATATAAATCATAAGTTGAATCATGAATTGAATCATGAATTGAATCATTAATCATGAATCATGAAATGAATCATGAATTGAATCATGAATCTTGAATTGAATCATGAATCATGAAATTAATCATGAAATGAATCATGAATCATGAATTGAATCATGAATCATGAATCGAATCATGAATCATGAATTGAATCATGAATCATGAATCACGAATTATGAATTGAATCATGAATCATGAATTGAATCATGAATCATGAATCGAATCATGAATCATGAATTGAATCATGAATCATGAATCATAAATTGAATCATGAATTGAATCATGAATTATGAATCATAAATTGAATCATGAATTGAATCATGAATTGAATCATGAATCATGAAATGAATTAATGAATCATGTATTGAATCATGAATCATGAATTGAATCAGGAATCATGAATCATGAAATGAATCATGAAATGAATCATGAATCATGAATTGAATCATGAATCACGAATTGAATCATGCATCATGAATTGAATCATGAATTATAAATCGAATCATGAATAATGAATCATGAATCAGGAAATAAATCATGAATCATGAATCATGAATTAAATCATAAATCATGAATTGAATCATGAATCATGAATCGAATCATGAATCATGAAATAAATCATGAATTGAATAAAGATTCATGAACCATGAATTAAATCATAAATCATGAATCATGAATTTAATCATGAATCATAATTTGAATCATGAATCATGATTCAAGAATTGAATCATGAATCATGAATTGAATCATGAATCATGAATCGAATCATGAATCATGAATTGAATCATGAATCATGAATTAAATCATGAATCATGAATCATAAATCAAGAACTGAATCATGAATCATGAATCGAATCATGAATCATGAAATAAATCATGAATTGAATCATGAATTGAATCATGAATCATGATTCATGAATCGAATCATGAATCATGAAATAAATCATGAATTGAATCAAGATTCATGAACCATGAATTGAATCATGAAATAAATCATGAATCATGAATTGAATCATAAATCATGAATCATGAATTTAATCATGAATCATAATTCGAATCATGAATCATGAATTGAATCATGAATCATGAATCGAATCATGAATCATGAATTGAATCATAAATCATGAATCAAATCATGTATTGAATCATGAATCATGAAATGAATCATGAATCATAAATTGAATCATGAATCATGAATTGAATCAGGAATCATGAATCATGAAATGAATCATGAAATGAATCATGAATCATGAATTGAATCATGAATCACGAATTGAATCATGCATCATGAATTGAATCATGAATCATAAATCGAATCATGAATCATGAAATGAATCATGAAATGAATCATGAAATGAATCATGAATCATGAATTGAATCATAAATCCTGAATTGAATCATAAATTGAATCATAAATCATGAATCATGAATCGAATCATGAATCATGAAATAAATAATGAATTGAATCATGAATTAAATCATGAATCATGAATCGAATCATGAATCATGAAATAAATCATGAATTGAATCAAGATTCATGAACTATGAATTGAATCATGAAATAAATCATGAATCATGAATTGAATCATAAATCATGAATCATAAATTTAATCATGAATTGAATCATGAATCATGAATTGAATCATAAATCATGAATCATGAATCGAATCATGAATCATGAATTGAATCATGAATCATGAATTAAATCATTAATCATGAATCATGAATTGAATCATAAATTGAATCATGAAATATAAATCATAAGTTGAATCATGAATTGAATCATGAATTGAATCATTAATCATGAATCATGAAATGAATCATGAATTGAATCATGAATCTTGAATTGAATCATGAATCATGAAATCACTAATTGAATCATGCATCAGGAATTGATCCATGAATTATAAATCGAATCATGAATCATGAATATTGAATCATGAATTAAATCATGCATCATGAATTGAATCATAAATCATGAATCATGAATTTTATCATGAATCATAATTCGAATCATGAATCAAGAATTGAATCATGAATCATGAATCGAATCATGAATCATGAATTGAATCATGAATCATGAATCATAAATCGAATCATGAATTGAATCATGAATCATGAAATGAATCATGAATCATGAATTGAATCAGGAATCATGAATTGAATCAGGAATCATGAATCATGAAATGAATCATGAAATGAATCTTGAATCATGAATTGAATCATGAATCACGAATTTAATCATGCATCATGAATTGAATCATGAATCATAAATCGAATCATTAATCATGAATCATGAATTGAATAATGAATCATGAATTGAATCATAAATCCTGAATTGAATCATGAATTGAATCATGAATCATGAATCGAATCATGAATTGAATCAAGAATTGAATCATGAATCATGAATTATGAATCGAACCATGAATCATGAAATAAATCATGAATTGAATCAAGATTCATGAACCATGAATTGAATCATGAAATAAATCATGAATCAAGATTTGAATCATAAATCATGAATCATAAATTTAATCATGAATCATGAATCGAATCATGAATCAAGAATTGAATCATGAATCATGAATCGAATCATGATTCATGAATTGAATCATGAATCATGAGTCATGAATCATAAATTGAATCATGAATCATGAATCATGAATTGAATCATAAATCATGAATCATGAATTTAATCATGAATCATATATCGAATCATGAATCATGAATTGAATCATGAATCATGAATCGAATCATGAATTGAATCATGAATCATGAATCATGAATTGAATCATGAATCATGAATCGAATCATGAATCATGAATCATGAATCGAATCATGAATCATGAATCATGAATTGAATCATGAATCATGAATCATGAATTGAATCATGAATCATGAAATGAATCATGAATCATGAATTGAATCATAAATCATGAATTGAATGATGAATTGAATTTTGAATCATGAATCATGAATCGAATCATGAATCATGAAATAAATATTGAATTGAATCATAAATCATGAATCATAAATTTAATAATGAATCATGAATCGAATCATGAATTAAAAATTGAATCATGAATCATGAATCAAATCATGAATCATGAATTAAATCATGAATCATGAATCGAATCATGAATTGAATCATGAATCATGAATCGAATCATAAATTATGAATCATGAATTTAATCATGAATCATATATCGAATCATGAATTAAATCATGAATCATGAATTGAATTATGAATTGAATCAAGAATTGAATCATGCATTGAATCATGAATCATGAATTGAATCATGAATCATGAATTGAATCATGAATCATGAATCATGAATTGAATCATGAATTGAATCATGAATTATGAATCATAAATTGAATCATGAATTGAATCATGAATTAAATCATGAATCATGAAATGAATCATGAATCATGAATTGACTCATGAATCATGAATTGAATCATGAATCATGAATCATGAAATGAATCATGAAATGAATCATGAATTAAATCATGAATCACAAATTGAATCATGCATCATGAATTGAATCATGAATTATAAATCAAATCATGAATCATGAATTAAATCATGAATCATGAATCAAGAATTGAATCATGAATCATGAATTGAATCATGAATTTATGAATTGACTCATGAATCATGAATCGAATCATGAAATGAATCATGAATCATGAATTCAATCATGTATAATGAATTGAATCATGAATCATGAATCATAAACCAAGAATTGAATCATAAATCATGAATTGAATCATAAATCATGAATTGAATCATGAATTGAATCATGAATCGAATCATGAATCATGAAATAAATCATGAATTGAATCAAGATTCATGAACCATGAATTAAATCATGAAATAAATCATGAATCATGAATTGAATCATAAATCATGAATCATGAATTTAATCATGAATCATAATTCAAATCATGAATCATAATTCGAATCATGAATCAAGAATTGAATCATGAATCATGAATTGAATCATGAATTTATGAATTGACTAATGAATCATGAATCGAATCATGAAATGAATCATGAATCATGAATTCAATCATGTATCATGAATTCAATCATGAATCATGAATCATAAACCAAGAATTGAATCATAAATCATGAATTGAATCATGAATCATGAAATGAATCATGAATTGAATCATGAATTCAAACATGAATCATGAATCGAATCATGAATCATGAATTGAATTATGAATTGAATCAAGAATTGAATCATGCATTGAATCATGAATCATGAATTGAATTATGAATTGAATCAAGAATTGAATCATGAATTGAACCATAAATCATGAATCGTTAATGATTCATGAATTGAATCAAAAATCATGAATTGAATCATGAATCATGAATTATGAATTGAATCATGAATCATGAATCTTGAATTGAATCATGAATCATAAATTGAATCATGAATTGAATCATGAATTGAATCATGAATAATGAATTGAACCATGAATCATGAATTGAATCAGGAATCATGAATCATAAATTGAATCATGAATTGAATCATGAATCATGAATTGAATCATGAATCACGAATTGAATCATGAATCATGAATTAAATCAGGAATCATGAATCATGAAATGAATCATGAAATGAATCATGACTCATGAATTGAATCATGAATCATGAATCGAATTATGAATCATGAAATAAATCATGAATCATGAATACAATCATAAATCATGAATCATAAATTTAATCATGAATCATAAATCGAATCATGAATCAAGAATTGAATCATGATTCATGAAACGAATCATGAATCATACATTGAATCATGACTCATGAATCATGAATCGAATCATGAATTGAATCATGAATCATGAATCATGAATTGAATCATGAATCATGAATTGAATCAGGAATCATGAATCATGAAATGAATCATGAAATGTATCATGAATCATGAATACAATCATAAATCATGAATCATAAATTTAATCATGAATCATAAATCAAATCATGAATCAAGAATTAAATCATGATTCATGAAACGAATCATGAATCATAAATTGAATCATGACTCATGAATCATGAATCGAATCATGAATTGAACCATGAATCATGAATCATGAATTGAATCATGAATCATGAATTGAATCAGGAATCATGAATCATGAAATGAATCATGAAATGTATCATGAATCATGAATTGAATCATGAATCACAAATTGAATCATGCATCATGAATTGAATCATGAATCATAAATCGAATCATGAATCATGAATCATGAATTGAATCATGCATCATGAATCATGAATTGAATCATAAATCCTGAATTGAATCATGAATTGAATCATGAATCATGAATCATGAATCGAATCATGAATCATGAAATGAATCATAAATTGAATCAAGATTCATGAACCATAAATGTAATCATGAATCATGAATCTAATCATGAATCAAGAATTGAATCATGAATCATGAATCGAATCATGAATCATGAATTGAATAATGAATCATGAATCATAAATCGAATCATGAATTGAATCATGAATCATGAATCATGAATTGAATCATGAATTGAATCATGAATTGAATCATGAATTGAATCATGAATCATGAAATGAATCATAAATCATGAATTGAATCATAAATCATGAATTGAATCATGAATTGAATCATGAATTATGAATCATAAATTGAATCATGAATTGAATCATGAATCATGAATTGAATTAGGAATCATGAATCATTAAATGAATCATGAAATGAATCATGAATCATGAATTGAATCATGAATCACGAATTGAATCATGCATCATTAATTGAATCATGAATTATAAATCGAATCATGAATCATTAATCATAAATCATTAATCATGAATCATGATTTGAATCATAAATCATGAATTGAATCATGAATTGAATCATGAATCATGATCATGAATCGAATCATGAATCATGAAATAAATCATGAATTGAATCATGAATTGAATCATGAAACATGAATTGAATCAGGAATCATGAATCATGAAATGAATCATGAATCATGAATTGAATCATGAATCATGAATTGAATCATGAATTGAATCATGAATCATAAATCATGAATTGAATCATGAATTGAATCATGAATCATGAATTGAATCATGAATCATGAATCATGAATCGAATCATGAATTGAATCATGAATCATGAATTGAATCATGAATCATGAATCATGAATCGAATCATGAATCATGAATCATGAATTGAATCATGAATCATGAATCATGAATTGAATCATGAATCATGACTCATGAATTGAATCATGAATCATGACTCATGAATTGAATCATGAATCATGAATTGAATCATGAATTGAATCATGAATCATGAATCATGAATCATGAATCATGAATTGAATTATGAATCATGAATCGAATCATGAATCATGAATTGAATCATGAATCATAAATTAAATCATGAATCATGAAATGAATCATGAATCATGAATTGAACCATGAATCATGAATCATGAATCGAATCATGAATCATGAATCGAATCATGAATCATGAATCGAATCATGAATCATGAATCGAATCATGAATCATGAATTGAATCATGAATTGAATCAAGAATTGAATCATGCATTGAATCATGAATCATGAATCATGCATTGAATCATGAATCATGAATTGAATCATGAATCATGAATTGAATTATTAATTGAAGCAAGAAATGAATCATGAATTGAATCATGAATCATGAATCGAATCATGATTCATGAATTGAATCATGAATCATGAATCATGAATTGAATCATGAAACATGAATCATGAAATGAATCAAGAATCATGAATTGAATCATGAATCATGAATTGAATCAGGAATCATGGATAATGAAATGAATCATGAATTGAATCAGGAATCTTGAATTGAATCATGAATCATGAAATGAATCATGAAATAAATCATGAATCATGAATTAAATCATGAATTGATTCATAATTCATAAATCAAATCATGAATCATGAATCATGAATTGAATCATGAATCATGAATCGAATCATGAATCATGAATCATGAATTGAATCATGAATCATGAATCATAAATTGAATCATGAATTGAATCATGAATTATGAATCATAAATTGAATCATGAATTGAATCCTGAATTGAATCATGAATCATGAAATGAATCATGAATCATGAATTGAATCATGAATTGAATCAGGAATCATGAATCATGAAATGAATCATGAAATGAATCATGAATCACGAATTGAATCATGCATCATGAATTGAATCATGAATTATAAATCGAATCATGAATCATGAATCGAATCATGAATCATGAAATAAATAATGAATTGAATCATGAATTGAATCATGAATCATGAATTATGAATCGAATCATGAATCATGAAATAAATCATGAATTGAATCAAGATTCATGAACCATGAATTGAATCATGAAATAAATCATGAATCATGAATTGAATCATAAATCATGAATCATAAATTTAATCATGAATCATGAATCGAATCATGAATTAAAAATTGAATGAATCGAATCATGAATCATGAATTGAATCATGAATTGAATCATGAATTGAATCATAAATTATGAATCATGAATTTAATCATGAATCATATATCGAATCATGAATCATGAATCATGAATTGAATCATGAATTGAATCATGAATCATGAATCATGAATTGAATCATGAATCATGAATCATGAATTGAATCATGAATCATGAATCATGAATTGAATCATGAATCATGAAGTGAATCATGAATCATGAATTGAATTATGAATCATGAAACGAATCATGAATCATGAATTGAATCATGAATCATGAATTGAATCATGAATCATGAATTATGAATTGAATCATGAGTCATGAATCATAAATTAAATCATGAATCATGAAATGAATCATGAATCATGAATTGAATCATGAATCATGAATCATGAATCGAATCATGAATCATGAATTGAATCATGAATCATGAAATGAATCATGAATTGAATCATGAATTCAAACATGAATCATGAATCGAATCATGAATCATGAATTTAATCATGAATTGAATCAAGAATTGAATCATGCATTGAATCATGAATCATGAATCATGCATTGAATCATGAATCATGAATCATGAATTAAATCATGAATCATGAATTGAATTATTAATTGAAACAAGAATTGAATCATGAATTGAATCATGAATCATGAATCGAATCATGATTCATGAATTGAATCATGAATCATGAATCATGAATTGAATCTGGAATCATGGATAATGACATGAATCATGAAATGAATCATGAATTGAATCATAATTCATAAATCGAATCATGAATCATGAGTCATGAATTGAATCATAAATCATGAATCATAAATTGAATCTTGAATTGAATCATGAATCATGAAATGAATCATGAATCATGAATTAAATCATGAATTGATTCATAATTCATAAATCGAATCATGAATCATGAATCATGAATTGAATCATGAATCATGAATCGAATCATGAATCATGAATCATGAATCGAATCATGAATTGAATCATGAATCATGAATCATGAATTGAATCATGAATCATGAATCATGAATCGAATCATGAATCATGAATCATGAATCGAATCATGAATCATGAATCATGAATTGAATCATGAATCATGAATCATGAATTGAATCATGAATCATGACTCATGAATTGAATCATGAATCATGAATTGAATCAGGAATCATGGATAATGAAATGAATCATGAATTGAATCAGGAATCTTGAATTGAATCATGAATCATGAAATGAATCATGAATCATGAATTAAATCATGAATTGATTCATAATTCATAAATCGAATCATGAATCATGAATCATGAATTGAATCATGAATCATGAATCGAATCATGAATCATGAATCATGAATTGAATCATGAATCATGAATCATAAATTGAATCATGAATTGAATCATGAATTATGAATCATAAATTGAATCATGAATTGAATCCTGAATTGAATCATGAATCATGAAATGAATCATGAATCATGAATTGAATCATGAATTGAATCAGGAATCATGAATCATGAAATGAATCATGAATCATGAAATGAATCATGAATCACGAATTGAATCATGCATCATGAATTGAATCATGAATTATAAATCGAATCATGAATCATGAATCGAATCATGAATCATGAAATAAATAATGAATTGAATCTTGAATTGAATCATGAATCATGAATTATGAATCGAATCATGAATCATGAAATAAATCATGAATTGAATCAAGATTCATGAACCATGAATTGAATCATGAAATAAATCATGAATCATGAATTGAATCATAAATCATGAATCATAAATTTAATCATGAATCATGAATCGAATCATGAATTAAAAATTGAATGAATCATGAATTGAATCATGAATCATGAATCGAATCATGAATCATGAATTGAATCATGAATTGAATCATGAATTGAATCATAAATTATGAATCATGAATTTAATCATGAATCATATATCGAATCATGAATCATGAATCATGAATCGAATCATGAATTGAATCATGAATCATGAATCATGAATTGAATCATGAATCATGAATCATGAATTGAATCATGAATCATGAATCATGAATTGAATCATGAATCATGAAGTGAATCATGAATCATGAATTGAATTATGAATCATGAAACGAATCATGAATCATGAATTGAATCATGAATCATGAATTGAATCATGAATCATGAATTATGAATTGAATCATGAGTCATGAATCATAAATTAAATCATGAATCATGAAATGAATCATGAATCATGAATTGAATCATGAATCATGAATCATGAATCGAATCATGAATCATGAATTGAATCATGAATCATGAATTGAATCATGAATCATGAAATGAATCATGAATTGAATCATGAATTCAAACATGAATCATGAATCGAATCATGAATCATGAATTTAATCATGAATTGAATCAAGAATTGAATCATGCATTGAATCATGAATCATGAATCATGCATTGAATCATGAATCATGAATCATGAATTAAATCATGAATCATGAATTGAATTATTAATTGAAACAAGAATTGAATCATGAATTGAATCATGAATCATGAATCGAATCATGATTCATGAATTGAATCATGAATCATGAATCATGAATTGAATCTGGAATCATGGATAATGACATGAATCATGAAATGAATCATGAATTGAATCATAATTCATAAATCGAATCATGAATCATGAGTCATGAATTGAATCATAAATCATGAATCATAAATTGAATCTTGAATTGAATCATGAATCATGAAATGAATCATGAATCATGAATTAAATCATGAATTGATTCATAATTCATAAATCGAATCATGAATCATGAATCATGAATTGAATCATGAATCATGAATCGAATCATGAATCATGAATCATGAATCGCATCATGAATTGAATCATGAATCATGAATCATGAATTGAATCATGAATCATGAATCATGAATCGAATCATGAATCATGAATCATGAATCGAATCATGAATCATGAATCATGAATTGAATCATGAATCATGAATCATGAATTGAATCATGAATCATGACTCATGAATTGAATCATGAATCATGAATTGAATCATGAATCATGAATTGAATCAGGAATCATGGATAATGAAATGAATCATGAATTGAATCAGGAATCTTGAATTGAATCATGAATCATGAAATGAATCATGAATCATGAATTAAATCATGAATTGATTCATAATTCATAAATCGAATCATGAATCATGAATCATGAATTGAATCATGAATCATGAATCGAATCATGAATCATGAATCATGAATTGAATCATGAATCATGAATCATAAATTGAATCATGAATTGAATCATGAATTATGAATCATAAATTGAATCATGAATTGAATCCTGAATTGAATCATGAATCATGAAATGAATCATGAATCATGAATTGAATCATGAATTGAATCAGGAATCATGAATCATGAAATGAATCATGAATCATGAAATGAATCATGAATCACGAATTGAATCATGCATCATGAATTGAATCATGAATTATAAATCGAATCATGAATCATGAATCGAATCATGAATCATGAAATAAATAATGAATTGAATCTTGAATTGAATCATGAATCATGAATTATGAATCGAATCATGAATCATGAAATAAATCATGAATTGAATCAAGATTCATGAACCATGAATTGAATCATGAAATAAATCATGAATCATGAATTGAATCATAAATCATGAATCATAAATTTAATCATGAATCATGAATCGAATCATGAATTAAAAATTGAATGAATCATGAATTGAATCATGAATCATGAATCGAATCATGAATCATGAATTGAATCATGAATTGAATCATGAATTGAATCATAAATTATGAATCATGAATTTAATCATGAATCATATATCGAATCATGAATCATGAATCATGAATCGAATCATGAATTGAATCATGAATCATGAATCATGAATTGAATCATGAATCATGAATCATGAATTGAATCATGAATCATGAATCATGAATTGAATCATGAATCATGAAGTGAATCATGAATCATGAATTGAATTATGAATCATGAAACGAATCATGAATCATGAATTGAATCATGAATCATGAATTGAATCATGAATCATGAATTATGAATTGAATCATGAGTCATGAATCATAAATTAAATCATGAATCATGAAATGAATCATGAATCATGAATTGAATCATGAATCATGAATCATGAATCGAATCATGAATCATGAATTGAATCATGAATCATGAATTGAATCATGAATCATGAAATGAATCATGAATTGAATCATGAATTCAAACATGAATCATGAATCGAATCATGAATCATGAATTTAATCATGAATTGAATCAAGAATTGAATCATGCATTGAATCATGAATCATGAATCATGCATTGAATCATGAATCATGAATCATGAATTAAATCATGAATCATGAATTGAATTATTAATTGAAACAAGAATTGAATCATGAATTGAATCATGAATCATGAATCGAATCATGATTCATGAATTGAATCATGAATCATGAATCATGAATTGAATCTGGAATCATGGATAATGACATGAATCATGAAATGAATCATGAATTGAATCATAATTCATAAATCGAATCATGAATCATGAGTCATGAATTGAATCATGAATCATGAATCATAAATTGAATCTTGAATTGAATCATGAATCATGAAATGAATCATGAATCATGAATTAAATCATGAATTGATTCATAATTCATAAATCGAATCATGAATCATGAATCATGAATTGAATCATGAATCATGAATCGAATCATGAATCATGAATCATGAATCGAATCATGAATTGAATCATGAATCATGAATCATGAATTGAATCATGAATCATGAATCATGAATCGAATCATGAATCATGAATCATGAATCGAATCATGAATCATGAATCATGAATTGAATCATGAATCATGAATCATGAATTGAATCATGAATCATGACTCATGAATTGAATCATGAATCATGAAGTGAATCATGAATCATGAATTGAATTATGAATCATGAAACGAATCATGAATCATGAATTGAATCATGAATCATGAATTGAATCATGAATCATGAATTATGAATTGAATCATGAGTCATGAATCATAAATTAAATCATGAATCATGAAATGAATCATGAATCATGAATTGAATCATGAATCATGAATCATGAATCGAATCATGAATCATGAATTGAATCATGAATCATGAATTGAATCATGAATCATGAAATGAATCATGAATTGAATCATGAATTCAAACATGAATCATGAATCGAATAATGAATCATGAATTTAATCATGAATTGAATCAAGAATTGAATCATGCATTGAATCATGAATCATGAATCATGCATTGAATCATGAATCATGAATCATGAATTAAATCATGAATCATGAATTGAATTATTAATTGAAACAAGAATTGAATCATGAATTGAATCATGAATCATGAATCGAATCATGATTCATAAATTGAATCATGAATCATGAATCATGAATTGAATCAGGAATCATGGATAATGACATGAATCATGAAATGAATCATGAATTGAATCATAATTCATAAATCGAATCATGAATCATGAATCATGAATTGAATCATGAATCATGAATCATAAATTGAATCTTGAATTGAATCATGAATCATGAAATGAATCATGAAATGAATCATGAATCATGAATTAAATCATGAATTAATTCATAATTCATAAATCGAATCATGAATCATGAATCATGAATTGAATCATGAATCATGAATCATGAATCGAATCATGAATCATGAATCATGAATTGAATCATGAATCATGAATCATAAATTGAATCATGAATTGAATCATGAATTATGAATCATAAACTGAATCATGAATTGAATCATGAATTGAATCATGAATCATGAAATGAATCATGAATCATGAATTGAATCATAAATCATGAATTGAATCATGAATCATCAATTGAATCAGGAATCATGAATCATGAAATGAATCATGAAATGAATCATGAATCACGAATTGAATCATGCATCATGAATTGAATCATGAATTATAAATCGAATCATGAATCATGAATCATGAATCATGAATTAAATCATGAATCATGAATCATGAATTAAATCATAAATCATGAATTGAATCATGAATTGAATCATGAATCATGAATCATGAATCGAATCATGAATCATGAAATAAATCATGAATTGAATCATGAATTGAATCATGAATCATGAATTGAATGATGAATGATGAATCATGAATCGAATCATGAATCATGAATTGAATCATGAATCATGAATCATGAATCGAATAATGAATCATGAAATAAATCATGAATTGAATCATGAATTGAATCATGAATCATGAATTGAATGATGAATGATGAATCATGAATCGAATCATGAATCATGAATTGAATCATGAATCATGAATAATAAATCATGAATTGAATCATGAATTGAATCATGAATTATAAATCATAAGTTGAATCATGAATTGAATCATTAATTGAATCATTAATCATGAATCATGAAATGAATCATGAATTGAATCATGAATCTTGAATTGAATCATGAATCATGAAATGAATCATGAAATAAATCATGAATCATGAATTGAATCATGAATCATGAATTGAATCATGAATTAAATCATGAATCATAAATTGAATCATGAATCATGAATTGAATCATGAATCATGAATCATGAATCGAATCATGAATCATGAATTGAATCATGAATTATGAATCACGAATTATGAATTAAATCATGAATCATGAATTGAATCATGAATCATGAATCGAATCATGAATCATGAATCATGAATTGAATCATGAATTATGAATCATAAATTGAATCATGAATTGAATCATGAATTGAATCATGAATCATGGAATGAATCATGAATCATGTATTGAATCATGAATCATGAATTGAATCAGGAATCATGAATCATGAAATGAATCATGAAATGAATCATGAATCATGAATTGAATCATGAATCACAAATTGAATCATGCATCATGAATTGAATCATGAATTATAAATACAATCATGAATCATGAATCATGAATCATGAATTAAATCAAGAATCATGAATCATGAATTAAATCATAAATCATGAATTGAATCATGAATTGAATCATGAATCATGATACATGAATCGAATCATGAATTATGAAATAAATCATGAATTGAATCATGAATTGAATCATGAATCATGAATCATGAATCGAATCATGAATCATGAAATAAATCATGAATTGAATAAAGATTCATGAACCATGAATTGAATCATAAATCATGAATCATGAATTTAATCATGAATCATAATTCGAATCATGAATCATGATTCAAGAATTGAATCATGAATCATGATTCATAAATCAAGAATTGAATCATGAATCATGAATCGAATCATGAATCATGAAATAAATCATGAATTGAATCAAGATTCATGAACCATGAATTGAATCATGAAATAAATCATGAATCATGAATTGAATCATAAATCATGAATCATGAATTGAATCATGAATTATGAATCACGAATTATGAATTGAATCATGAATCATGAATTGAATCATGAATCATGAATCGAATCATGAATCATGAATCATGAATTGAATCATGAATCATGAATCATAAATTAAATCATGAATTGAATAATGAATTATGAATCATAAATTGAATCATGAATTGAATCATGAATTGAATCATGGAATGAATCATGAATCATGTATTGAATCATGAATCATGAATTGAATCAGGAATCATGAATCATGAAATGAATCATGAAATGAATCATGAATCATGAATTGAATCATGAATCACAAATTGAATCATGCATCATGAATTGAATCATGAATTATAAATACAATCATGAATCATGAATAATGAATCATGAATTAAATCAAGAATCATGAATCATGAATTAAATCATAAATCATGAATTGAATCATGAATTGAATCATGAATCATGAATCATGAATCGAATCATGAATTATGAAATAAATCATGAATTGAATCATGAATTGAATCATGAATCATGAATCATGAATCGAATCATGAATCATGAAATAAATCATGAATTGAATAAAGATTCATGAACCATGAATTGAATCATAAATCATGAATCATGAATTTAATCATGAATCATAATTCGAATCATGAATCATGATTCAAGAATTGAATCATGAATCATGATTCATAAATCAAGAATTGAATCATGAATCATGAATCGAATCATGAATCATGAAATAAATCATGAATTGAATCAAGATTCATGAACCATGAATTGAATCATGAAATAAATCATGAATCATGAATTGAATCATAAATCATGAATCATGAATTTAATCATGAATCATAATTCAAATCATGAATCATGAATCATGAATTGAATCATGAATCATGTATCATGAATTGAATCATAAATCATGAATCGAATCATGAATTGAATCATGAATCATGAAATGAATCATGAATCATGAATTGAATCATGAATCATGAATTGAATCAGGAATCATGAATCATGAAATGAATCATGAAATGACTCATGAAATGAATCATGAATCATTAATTGAATCATGAATCACGAATTGAATCATGAATCATAAATCGAATCATGAATCATGAAATTAATCATGAATTGAATCTTGAATCATGAATTGAATCATGAATGATGAATCATGAATCGAATCATGAATCATGAAATAAATAATGAATTGAATCATGAATTGAATCATGAATCATGAATCATGAATCGAATCATGAATCATGAAATAAATCATGAATTGAATCAAGATTCATGAACCATGAATTGAATCATGAAATAAATCATGAATCATGAATTGAATCATAAATCATGAATCATAAATGTAATCATGAATCATGAATCGAATAATGAATTAAAAATTGAAACATGAATCATGAATCAAATCATGAATCATGAATTGAATCATGAATCATGAATCGAATCATGAATTGAATCATGAATCATGAATCATGAATTAAATCATAAATTATGAATCATGAGTTTAATCATGAATCATATATCGAATCATGAATCATGAATCGAATCATGATTTGAATCATGAATCATGAATTGAATCATAAATCATGAATCATGAATCCAATCATGAATCATGAATCATGAATCGAATCATGAATCATTAATCATGAATTAAATCATGAATCATGACTCATGAATTGAATAATGAATCATGAATTGAATCATGAATCATGAATCGAATCATGAATTGAATCATGAATCATATTATGAATCATGAATCAAATCATGAATCATGAATTAAATCATGAATCATGAATTGAATCATGAATCATTAATTGAATCATGAATCAAGAATTGAATCATGAATCATGAATCGAATCATGAGTCATGAATCATGAATTGAATCATGAATCATGAATCGAATCATGAATTGAATCATGAATCATGAATTAAATCATGAATCATGAATCATAAAATGAATCATGAATCATGAATTGAATCATTAATCATGAATTGAATCATGAATCATGAATCATGAATTGAATCATGAATCATGAATTGAATCATGAATCATGAAATGAATCATGAATTGAATCATGAATTCAAACATGAATCATGAATCGAATCATGAATCATGAATTGAATTATGAATTGAATCAAGAATTGAATCATGCATTGAATCATGAATCATGAATCATGCATTGAATCATGAATCATGAATTGAATTATGAATTGAATCAAGAATTGAATCATGCATTGAATCATGAATCATGAATCGAATCATGATTCATGAATTGAATTATGAATCATGAATTGAATCATGAATTATGAATCATGAAATGAATCAAGAATCATTAATTGAATCATGAATCATGAATTGAATCAGGAATCATGAATCATGAAATGAATCATGAAATGAATCATGAATTGAATCATGAATCTTGAATTGAATCATGAATCATGAAATGAATCATGAAATGAATCATGAATCATGAATTGAATCATGAATTGATTCACAATGCATAAATCATGAATCATGAATTGAATCATGAATCATGAATTGAATCATGAATCATGAATCGAATCATGAATCATGAATCATGAATTGAATCATGAATCATGAATCATAAATTGAATCATGAATTGAATCATGAATTATGAATCATGAATTGAATCATGAATTGAATCATGAATTGAATCATGAATTGAATCATGAATTGAATCATGAATCATGAAATGAATCATGAATCATGAATTGAATCATGAATCATGAATCACGAATCATGAATTGAATCATGAATCATGAATTGAATCATGAATCATTAATCGAATCATGAATCATAAATCATGAATTGAATCATGAATTGAATCATGAATCATGAATCATGAATCGAATCATGAATCATGAATTGAATCATGAATCATGAATCATGAATTGAATCATGAATCATGAATTGAATCATGAATCATGAATCGAATCATGAATCATAAATCATGAATTGAATCATGAATTGAATCATGAATTGAATCATGAATTGAATCATGAATCATGGAATGAATCATGAATCATGTATTGAATCATGAATCATGAATTGAATCAGGAATCATGAATCATGAAATGAATCATGAAATGAATCATGAATCATGAATTGAATCATGAATCACAAATTGAATCATGCATCATGAATTGAATCATGAATTATAAATACATTCATGAATCATGAATCATGAATCATGAATTAAATCAAGAATCATGAATCGTGAATTAAATCATAAATCATGAATTGAATCATGAATTGAATCATGAATCATGAATCATGAATCGAATCATGAATTATGAAATAAATCATGAATTGAATCATGAATTGAATCATGAATCATGAATCATGAATCGAATCATGAATCATGAAATAAATCATGAATTGAATAAAGATTCATGAACCATGAATTGAATCATAAATCATGAATCATGAATTTAATCATGAATCATAATTCGAATCATGAATCATGATTCAAGAATTGAATCATGAATCATGATTCATAAATCAAGAATTGAATCATGAATCATGAATCGAATCATGAATCATGAAATAAATCATGAATTGAATCAAGATTCATGAACCATGAATTGAATCATGAAATAAATCATGAATCATGAATTGAATCATAAATCATGAATCATGAATTTAATCATGAATCATAATTCAAATCATGAATCATGAATCATGAATTGAATCATGAATCATGTATCATGAATTGAATCATAAATCATGAATCGAATCATGAATTGAATCATGAATCATGAAATGAATCATGAATCATGAATTGAATCATGAATCATGAATTGAATCAGGAATCATGAATCATGAAATGAATCATGAAATGACTCATGAAATGAATCATGAATCATTAATTGAATCATGAATCACGAATTGAATCATGAATCATAAATCGAATCATGAATCATGAAATGAATCATGAATTGAATCTTGAATCATGATTTGAATCATGAATCATGAATCATGAATCGAATCATGAATCATGAAATAAATAATGAATTGAATCATGAATTGAATCATGAATCATGAATCATGAATCGAATCATGAATCATGAAATAAATCATGAATTGAATCAAGATTCATGAACCATGAATTGAATCATGAAATAAATCATGAATCATGAATTGAATCATAAATCATGAATCATAAATGTAATCATGAATCATGAATCGAATAATGAATTAAAAATTGAAACATGAATCATGAATCAAATCATGAATCATGAATTCAATCATGAATCATGAATCGAATCATGAATTGAATCATGAATCATGAATCATGAATTAAATCATAAATTATGAATCATGAATTTAATCATGAATCATATATCGAATCATGAATCATGAATCGAATCATGAATTGAATCATGAATCATGAATTGAATCATAAATCATGAATCATGAATCCAATCATGAATCATGAATCATGAATCGAATCATGAATCATGAATCATGAATTAAATCATGAATCATGACTCATGAATTGAATAATGAATCATGAATTGAATCATGAATCATGAATCGAATCATGAATTGCATCATGAATCATGAATCATATTATGAATCATGAATCAAATCATGAATCATGAATTAAATCATGAATCATGAATTGCATCAAAAATCATTAATTGAATCATGAATCATGAATTAAATCAAGAATCATGAATCATGAATTAAATCATAAATCATGAATTGAATCATGAATTGAATCATGAATCATGAATCATGAATCGAATCATGAATTATGAAATAAATCATGAATTGAATCATGAATTGAATCATGAATCATGAATCATGAATCGAATCATGAATCATGAAATAAATCATGAATTGAATAAAGATTCATGAACCATGAATTGAATCATAAATCATGAATCATGAATTTAATCATGAATCATAATTCGAATCATGAATCATGATTCAAGAATTGAATCATGAATCATGATTCATAAATCAAGAATTGAATCATGAATCATGAATCGAATCATGAATCATGAAATAAATCATGAATTGAATCAAGATTCATGAACCATGAATTGAATCATGAAATAAATCATGAATCATGAATTGAATCATAAATCATGAATCATGAATTTAAACATGAATCATAATTCAAATCATGAATCATGAATCATGAATTGAATCATGAATCATGTATCATGAATTGAATCATAAATCATGAATCGAATCATGAATTGAATCATGAATCATGAAATGAATCATGAATCATGAATTGAATCATGAATCATGAATTGAATCAGGAATCATGAATCATGAAATGAATCATGAAATGACTCATGAAATGAATCATGAATCATTAATTGAATCATGAATCACGAATTGAATCATGAATCATAAATCGAATCATGAATCATGAAATGAATCATGAATTGAATCTTGAATCATGATTTGAATCATGAATCATGAATCATGAATCGAATCATGAATCATGAAATAAATAATGAATTGAATCATGAATTGAATCATGAATCATGAATCATGAATCGAATCATGAATCATGAAATAAATCATGAATTGAATCAAGATTCATGAACCATGAATTGAATCATGAAATAAATCATGAATCATGAATTGAATCATAAATCATGAATCATAAATGTAATCATGAATCATGAATCGAATAATGAATTAAAAATTGAAACATGAATCATGAATCAAATCATGAATCATGAATTCAATCATGAATCATGAATCGAATCATGAATTGAATCATGAATCATGAATTGAATCATGAATCATGAATTGAATCAGGAATCATGAATCATGAAATGAATCATGAAATGACTCATGAAATGAATCATGAATCATTAATTGAATCATGAATCACGAATTGAATCATGAATCATAAATCGAATCATGAATCATGAAATGAATCATGAATTGAATCTTGAATCATGATTTGAATCATGAATCATGAATCATGAATCGAATCATGAATCATGAAATAAATAATGAATTGAATCATGAATTGAATCATGAATCATGAATCATGAATCGAATCATGAATCATGAAATAAATCATGAATTGAATCAAGATTCATGAACCATGAATTGAATCATGAAATAAATCATGAATCATGAATTGAATCATAAATCATGAATCATAAATGTAATCATGAATCATGAATCGAATAATGAATTAAAAATTGAAACATGAATCATGAATCAAATCATGAATCATGAATTCAATCATGAATCATGAATCGAATCATGAATTGAATCATGAATCATGAATCATGAATTAAATCATAAATTATGAATCATGAATTTAATCATGAATCATATATCGAATCATGAATCATGAATCGAATCATGAATTGAATCATGAATCATGAATTGAATCATAAATCATGAATCATGAATCCAATCATGAATCATGAATCATGAATCGAATCATGAATTAAATCATGAATCATGACTCATGAATTGAATAATGAATCATGAATTGAATCATGAATCATGAATCGAATCATGAATTGCATCATGAATCATGAATCATATTATGAATCATGAATCAAATCATGAATCATGAATTAAATCATGAATCATGAATTGCATCAAAAATCATTAATTGAATCATGAATCATGAATTAAATCAAGAATCATGAATCATGAATTAAATCATAAATCATGAATTGAATCATGAATTGAATCATGAATCATGAATCATGAATCGAATCATGAATTATGAAATAAATCATGAATTGAATCATGAATTGAATCATGAATCATGAATCATGAATCGAATCATGAATCATGAAATAAATCATGAATTGAATAAAGATTCATGAACCATGAATTGAATCATAAATCATGAATCATGAATTTAATCATGAATCATAATTCGAATCATGAATCATGATTCAAGAATTGAATCATGAATCATGATTCATAAATCAAGAATTGAATCATGAATCATGAATCGAATCATGAATCATGAAATAAATCATGAATTGAATCAAGATTCATGAACCATGAATTGAATCATGAAATAAATCATGAATCATGAATTGAATCATAAATCATGAATCATGAATTTAAACATGAATCATAATTCAAATCATGAATCATGAATCATGAATTGAATCATGAATCATGTATCATGAATTGAATCATAAATCATGAATCGAATCATGAATTGAATCATGAATCATGAAATGAATCATGAATCATGAATTGAATCATGAATCATGAATTGAATCAGGAATCATGAATCATGAAATGAATCATGAAATGACTCATGAAATGAATCATGAATCATTAATTGAATCATGAATCACGAATTGAATCATGAATCATAAATCGAATCATGAATCATGAAATGAATCATGAATTGAATCTTGAATCATGATTTGAATCATGAATCATGAATCATGAATCGAATCATGAATCATGAAATAAATAATGAATTGAATCATGAATTGAATCATGAATCATGAATCATGAATCGAATCATGAATCATGAAATAAATCATGAATTGAATCAAGATTCATGAACCATGAATTGAATCATGAAATAAATCATGAATCATGAATTGAATCATAAATCATGAATCATAAATGTAATCATGAATCATGAATCGAATAATGAATTAAAAATTGAAACATGAATCATGAATCAAATCATGAATCATGAATTCAATCATGAATCATGAATCGAATCATGAATTGAATCATGAATCATGAATCATGAATTAAATCATAAATTATGAATCATGAATTTAATCATGAATCATATATCGAATCATGAATCATGAATCGAATCATGAATTGAATCATGAATCATGAATTGAATCATAAATCATGAATCATGAATCCAATCATGAATCATGAATCGAATCATGAATCATGAATCATGAATTAAATCATGAATCATGACTCATGAATTGAATAATGAATCATGAATTGAATCATGAATCATGAATCGAATCATGAATTGCATCATGAATCATGAATCATATTATGAATCATGAATCAAATCATGAATCATGAATTAAATCATGAATCATGAATTGCATCAATAATCATTAATTGAATCATGAATCAAGAATTGAATCATGAATCATGAATCGAATCATGAGTCATGAATCATGAATTGAATCATGAATCATGAATCGAATCATGAATTGAATCATGAATCATGAATTAAATCATGAATCATGAATCATAAAATGAATCATAAATCATGAATTGAATCATTAATCATGAATTGAATCATGAATCATGAATCTTAAATTAAATCATGAATCATGAATCATAAAATGAATCATGAATCATGAATCGAATCATGAATCATGAATTGAATCATGAATCATGAATCACGAATCATGAATTGAATCATGAATCATGAATTGAATCATGAATCATGAATCGAATCATGAATCATAAATCATGAATTGAATCATGAATTGAATCATGAATTATGAATCATAAATTGAATCATGAATTGAATCATGAATCATGAATTGAATCAGGAATCATGAATCATGAAATGAATCATGAAATGAATCATGAATCATGAATTGAATCATGAATCACGAATTGAATCATGCATCATTAATTGAATCATGAATTATAAATCGAATCATGAATCATGAATCACGAATTGAATCATGCATCATTAATTGAATCATGAATTATAAATCGAATCATGAATCATGAATCATAAATCATGAATCATGAATCATGAATTGAATCATAAATCATGAATTGAATCATGAATTGAATCATGAATCATGATCATGAATCGAAACATGAATCATGAAATAAATCATGTATTGAATCAGGAATTGAATCATGAATCATGAATTGAATCAGGAATCATGAATCATGAAATGAATCATGAATCATGAATTGAATCATGAATCACGAATTGAATCATGAATCATGAATTGAATCAGGAATCATGAATCATGAAATGAATAATGAAATGAATCATGACTCATGAATTGAATCATGAATCATGAATCGAATTATGAATCTTGAAATAAATTATGAATTGAATCAAGATTCATGAACCATGAATTGAATCATGAAATAAATCATGAATCATGAATTCAATCATAAATCATGAATCATGAATTTAATCATGAATCATAAATCGAATCATGAATAAAGAATTGAATCATGATTCATGAAACGAATCATGAATCATAAATTGAATCATGAATCATGAATCATGAATCGAATCATGAATTGAATCATGAATCATGAATCATGAATTGAATCATGAATAATAAATTGAATCAGGAATCATGAATCATGAAATGAATCATGAAATGAATCATGAATCATGAATTGAATCATGAATCACAAATTGAATCATGCATCATGAATTGAATCATGAATCATAAATCAAATCATGAATCATGAATCATGAATTGAATCATGCATCATGAATCATGAATTCAATCATAAATCCTGAATTGAATCATGAATTGAATCATGAATCATGAATCATGAATCGAATCATGAATCATGAAATGAATCATAAATTGAATCAAGATTCATGAACCATAAATGTAATCATGAATCGAATTATGAATCAAGAATTAAATCATGAATCATGAATCGAATCATGAATCATAATTTGAATAATGAATCATGAATCATAAATCGAATCATGAATTGAATCATGAATCATGAATCATGAATTGAATCATGAATCATGAATCATGAATTGAATCATGAATTGAATCATGAATTGAATCATGAATCATGAAATGAATCATGAATCATGAATTGAATCATGAATCATGAATCGAATCATGAATCATGAATTGAATCATGAATCATGAATCACGAATCATGAATTGAATCATGAATTGAATCATGAATTATGAATCATAAATTGAATCATGAATTGAATCATGAATCATGAATTGAATCAGGAATCATGAATCATGAAATGAATCATGAAATGAATCATGAATTATGAATTGAATCATGAATCACGAATTGAATCATGCATCATTAATTGATTCATGAATTATAAATCGAATCATGAATCATAAATCATGAATCATGAATTGAATCATAAATCATGAATTGAATCATGAATTGAATCATGAATCATGATCATGAATCGAATCATGAATCATGAAATAAATCATGAATTGAATCATGAATTGAATCATGAATCATGAATTGAATCAGGAATCATGAATCATGAAATGAATCATGAATTGAATCATGAATCATGAATTGAATCATGAATCATGAATTGAATCATGAATTATGAATCATAAATTGAATCATGAATTGAATCATGAATTGAATCATGAATCATGAAATGAATCATGAATCATGAATTGAATCATGAATCATGAATCATGAATCGAATCATGAATCATGAATTGAATAATGAATCATGAATCACGAATCATGAATTGAATCATGAATCATGAATTGAATCATGAATCATGAATCGAATCATGAATCATAAATCATGAATTGAATCATGAATTGAATCATGAATTATAAATCATAAATTTAATCATGAATTAAATCATGAATCATGGATTGAATCAGGAATCATGAATCATGAAATGAATCATGAAATGAATCATGAATCATGAATTGAATCATGAATCACGAATTGAATCATGCATCATTAATTGAATCATGAATTATAAATCGAATCATGAATCATGATCATGAATCGAATCATGAATCATGAAATAAATCATGAATTGAATCATGAATTGAATCATAAATCATGAATTGAATCAGGAATCATGAATCATGAAATGAATCATGAATCATGAATTGAATCATGAATCATGATCATGAATCGAATCATGAATCATGAAATAAATCATGAATTGAATCATGAATCCAATCATGAATCATGAATTGAATCATGAATCATGAATCATGAATTGAATCATGAATCATGAATTGAATCATGAATCATGAAATGAATCATGAATTGAATCATGAATTCAAACATGAATCATGAATCGAATCATGAATCATAAATTGAATTATGAATTGAATCGAGAATTGAATCATGCATTGAATCATGAATCATGAATCATGCATTGAATCATGAATCATGAATTGAATTATTAATTGAAACAAGAATTGAATCATGAATTGAATCATGAATCATGAATCGAATCATGATTCATGAATTGAATCATGAATCATGAATTGAATCATGAATCATGAATTGAATCATGAATTATGAATCATGAAATGAATCAAGAATCATTAATTGAATCATGAATCATGAATTGAATCAGGAATCATGAATCATGAAATGAATCATGAAATGAATCATGAATTGAATCATGAATCTTGAATTGAATCATGAATCATGAAATGAATCATGAAATGAATCATGAATCATGAATTGAATCATGAATTGATTCACAATGCATAAATCATGAATCATGAATTGAATCATGAATCATGAATTGAATCATGAATCATGAATTGAATCATGAATCATGAATCATGAATTGAATCATGAATCATAAATTGAATCATGAATTGAATCATGAATTATGAATCATGAATTGAATCATGAATTGAATCATGAATTGAATCATGAATTGAATCATGAATTGAATCATGAATTGAATCATGAATCATGAAATGAATCATGAATCATGAATTGAATCATGAATCATGAATCACGAATCATGAATTGAATCATGAATCATGAATTGAATCATGAATCATTAATCGAATCATGAATCATAAATCATGAATTGAATCATGAATTGAATCATGAATCATGAATCATGAATCGAATCATGAATCATGAATTGAATCATGAATCATGAATCACGAATCATGAATTGAATCATGAATCATGAATTGAATCATGAATCATGAATCGAATCATGAATCATAAATCATGAATTGAATCATGAATTGAATCATGAATTATGAATCATAAATTGAATCATGAATTGAATCAGGAATCATGAATCATGAAATGAATCATGAAATGAATCATGAATTGAATCATGAATCACGAATTGAATCAGGCATCATTAATTGAATAATGAATTATAAATCGAATCATGAATCATGAATCACGAATTGAATCATGCATCATTAATTGAATCATGAATTATAAATCGAATCATGAATCATGAATCATAAATCATGAATCATGAATCATGAATTGAATCATAAATCATGAATTGAATCATGAATTGAATCATGAATCATGATCATGAATCGAATCATGAATCATGAAATAAATCATGTATTGAATCAGGAATTGAATCATGAATCATGAATTGAATCAGGAATCATGAATCATGAAATGAATCATGAATCATGAATTGAATCATGAATCACGAATTGAATCATGAATCACGAATTGAATCAGGAATCATGAATCATGAAATGAATCATGAAATGAATCATGACTCATGAATTGAATCATGAATCATGAATCGAATTATGAATCATGAAATAAATCATGAATTGAATCAAGATTCATGAACCATGAATTGAATCATGAAATAAATCATGAATCATGAATTCAATCATAAATCATGAATTTAATCATGAATCATAAATCGAATCATGAATAAAGAATTGAATCATGATTCATGAAACGAATCATGAATCATAAATTGAATCATGAATCATGAATCGAATCATGAATTGAATCATGAATCATGAATCATGAATTGAATCATGAATAATAAATTGAATCAGGAATCATGAATCATGAAATGAATCATGAAATGAATCATGAATCATGAATTGAATCATGAATCACAAATTGAATCATGCATCATGAATTGAATCATGAATCATAAATCAAATCATGAATCATGAATCATGAATCATGAATTGAATCATGCATCATGAATCATGAATTCAATCATAAATCCTGAATTGAATCATGAATTGAATCATGAATCATGAATCATGAATCGAATCATGAATCATGAAATCAATCATAAATTGAATCAAGATTCATGAACCATAAATGTAATCATGAATCGAATCATGAATCAAGAATTAAATCATGAATCATGAATCGAATCATGAATCATAATTTGAATAATGAATCATGAATCATAAATCGAATCATGAATTGAATCATGAATCATGAATCATGAATTGAATCATGAATCATGAATCATGAATTGAATCATGAATTGAATCATGAATTGAATCATGAATCATGAAATGAATCATGAATCATGAATGGAATCATGAATCATGAATCGAATCATGAATCATGAATTGAATCATGAATCATGAATCACGAATCATGAATTGAATCATGAATTGAATCATGAATTATGAATCATAAATTGAATCATGAATTGAATCATGAATCATGAATTGAATCAGGAATCATGAATCATGAAATGAATCATGAAATGAATCATGAATCATGAATTGAATCATGAATCACGAATTGAATCATGCATCATTAATTGAATCATGAATTATAAATCGAATCATGAATCATAAATCATGAATCATGAATTGAATCATAAATCATGAATTGAATCATGAATTGAATCATGAATCATGATCATGAATCGAATCATGAATCATGAAATAAATCATGAATTGAATCATGAATTGAATCATGAATCATGAATTGAATCAGGAATCATGAATCATGAAATGAATCATGAATTGAATCATGAATCATGAATTGAATCATGAATTATGAATCATAAATTGAATCATGAATTGAATCATGAATTGAATCATGAATTATAAATCATAAATTTAATCATGAATTGAATCATGAATCATGGATTGAATCAGGAATCATGAATCATGAAATGAATCATGAAATGAATCATGAATCATGAATTGAATCATGAATCACGAATTGAATCATGCATCATTAATTGAATCATGAATTATAAATCGAATCATGATTCATGAATCATAAATCATGAATCATGAATCATGAATTGAATCATAAATCATGAATTGAATCATGAATTGAATCATGAATCATGATCATGAATCGAATCATGAATCATGAAATAAATCATGAATTGAATCATGAATTGAATCATAAATCATGAATTGAATCAGGAATCATGAATCATGAAATGAATCATGAATCATGAATTGAATCATGAATCACGAATTGAATCATGAATCATGAATTAAATCAGGAATCATGAATCATGAAATGAATCATGAAATGAATCATGACTCATGAATTGAATCATGAATCATGAATCGAATTATGAATCATGAAATAAATCATGGATTGAATCAAGATTCATGAACCATGAATTGAATCATGAAATAAATCATGAATCATGAATTCAATCATAAATCATGAATCATGAATTTAATCATGAATCATAAATCAAATCATGAATCAAGAATTGAATCATGATTCATGAAACGAATCATGAATCATAAATTGAATCATGAATCATAAATCATGAATCGAATCATGAATTGAATCATGAATCATGAATTGAATCATGAATCATGAATTGAATCAGGAATCATGAATCATGAAATGAATCATGAAATGAATCATGAATCATGAATTGAATCATGAATCACAAATTGAATCATGCATCATAAATTGAATCATGAATCATAAATCGAATCATGAATCATGAATCATGAATTGAATCATGCATCATGAATCATGAATTGAATCATAAATCCTGAATTGAATCATGAATTGAATCATGAATCATGAATCATGAATCGAATCATGAATCATGAAATAAATCATAAATTGAATCAAGATTCATGAACCATAAATGTAATCATGAATCATGAATCGAATCATGAATCAAGAATTGAATCATGAATCATGAATCGAATCATGAATCATGAGTTGAATAATGAATCATGAATCATGAATCGAATCATGAATTGAATCATGAATCATGAATCATGAATTGAATCATAAAACATGAATCATGAATTTAATCATGAATCATATATCGAATTATGAATCATGAATTGAATCATGAATTTAATCATAAATCATGAATCATGAATTGAATCATGAATCATGAATCATGAATTGAATCCTGAATCATGAATCGAATCATAAATTGAATCATGAATCATGAATGGTGAATTGAATCATGAATGATGAATTGAATCATGAATCATGAATTGAATCATGAGTCATGAATCATGAATTGAATCATGAATCATGAATCGAATCATGAATTTAATAATGAATGATGAATTGAATCATGAATCATGAATTGAATCATTAATCATGAATTGAATCATGAATCATGAATTATGAATGAAATCATGAATCATGAAAAGAATCATGAAATGAATCATAAATCATGAATTGAATCATGAATCATGAATCGAATCATGAATCATAGATTGAATCATGAATCATGAATTGAATCATGAATCATGAATTATAAATCAAGAATTGAATCATGAATCATGAATCGAATCATGAATCATGGATTGAATCAAGAATCATGAATTGAATCATGAATCATGAATTATAAATCAAGAATTGAATCATGAATCATAAATTGAATCATGAATCATGAAATGAATAATGAATTGAATCATGAATTCAAACATGAAACATGAATCGAATCATGAATCATGAATTGAATTATGAATTGAATCATGAATTGAATCATGAATCATGAATTGAAGTATGAATTGAAACATGAATCATGAATCGAATCATGATTCATGAATTGAGTCATAAATCATGAATCATAAATCGAATCATGAATTGAATCATGAATTAAATCATGAATCATGAAATTAATCATGAATCATGAATTGACTCATGAATCATGAATTGAATCATGAATCATGAATCATGAAATGAATCATGAAATTAATCATGAATTAAATCATGAATCACAAATTGAATCATGCATCATGAATTGAATCATGAATTATAAATTTGAATCATGAATCATGAATTATGAATCATGAATTAAATCATGAATAATGAATCATGATTTGAATCATAAATCATGAATTGAATCAAGATTTATGAACCATGAATTGAATCATGAAATAAATTATGAATCATGAATTGAATCATAAATCATGAATCATGAATTTAATCATGAATCAAAATTCAAATCATGAATCATAATTCAAATCATAAATCATGAATCATGAATTGAATCATGAATTTATGAATTGACTCATGAATCATGAATCGAATCATGAATTGAATCATGAATCATGAAATGAATCATGAATCATGAATTGAATCATGTATCATGAATTGAATCATGAATGATGAATCATAAACCAAGAATTGAATCATAAATCATGAATTGAATCATGAATCATGAAATGAATCATGAATTAAATCATGAATTCAAACATGAATCATGAATCGAATCATGAATCATGAATTGAATTATGAATTGAATCAAGAATTGAATCATGCATTGAATCATTAATCATGAATTGAATTATGAATTGAATCAAGAATTGAATCATGAATTGAAACATAAATCATGAATTGAATCATGATTCATGAATCAAGAATTGAATCATGAATTGAAACATAAATCATGAATTGAATCATGAATCATGAATCATGAATTGAATCATGAATCTTGAATTAAATCATGAATCATAAATTGAATCATGAATTGAATCATGAATCATGAATTGAACCATGAATCATCAATTGAATCAGGAATCATGAATCATAAATTGAATCATGAATTGAATCATAAATCATGAATTGAATGATGAATGATGAATGATGAATCGAATCATGAATCATGAATTGAATCATGAATCATGAATTGAATCATGAATCATGAATCATGAATCATGAATCATGAATTGAATCAGGAATTGAATCATGAATTATAAATCATAAGTTGAATCATGAATTGAATCATGAATTGAATCATTAATCATGAATCATGAAATGAATCATGAATTGAATCATGAATCTTGAATTGAATCATGAATCATGAAATAAATCATGAAATGAATCATGAATCATGAATTGAATCATGAATCATTAATTGAATCATGAATCATAAATCGAATCATGAATCATGAATTGAATCATGAATCATGAATCATGAATCGAATCATGAATCATGAATTGAATCATGAATCATGAATCACAAATTATGAATTGAATCATGAATCATGAATTGAATCATGAATCATGAATCGAATCATGAATTGAATCATGAATCATGAATCATATATTGAATCATGAATTGAATCATAAATCATGAATTGAATGATGAATGATGAATGATGAATCGAATCATGAATCATGAATTGAATCATGAATCATGAATTCAATCATGAATCATGAATCATGAATCAAGAATCATGAATTGAATCATGAATTGAATCATGAATTATAAATCATAAGTTGAATCTTGAATTGAATCATGAATTGAATCATTAATCATGAATTGAATCATGAATCATAAATCATAAATCATGAATCATAAATCGAATCATGAATTGAATCATGAATTAAATCATGAATCATGAATCATGAATTGAATCATAAATCATGAATTGAATCAAGATTCATGAACCATGAATTGAATCATGAAATAAATCATGAATCATGAATTGAATCATAAATCCTGAATCATGAGTTTAATCATGAATTAATAATTCAAATCATGAATCATAATTCAAATCATAAATCATGAATCATGAATTGAATCATGAATTTATGAATTGACTCATGAATCATGAATCGAATCATGAATTGAATCATGAATCATGAAATGAATCATGAATCATGAATTGAATCATGTATCATGAATTGAATCATGAATGATGAATCATAAACCAAGGAATTGAATCATAAATCATGAATTGAATCATGAATCATGAAATGAATCATGAATTGCATCATGAATTCAAACATGAATCATGAATCGAATCATGAATCATGAATTGAATTATGAATTGAATCAAGAATTGAATCATGCATTGAATCATTAATCATGAATTGAATCATGATTCATGAATCAAGAATTGAATCATGAATTGAAACATAAATCATGAATTGAATCATGAATCATGAATCATGAATTGAATCATGAATCTTGAATTAAATCATGAATCATAAATTGAATCATGAATTGAATCATGAATCATGAATTGAACCATGAATCATGAATTGAATCAGGAATCATGAATCATAAATTGAATCATGAATTGAATCATAAATCATGAATTGAATGATGAATGATGAATGATGAATCGAATCATGAATCATGAATTGAATCATGAATCATGAATTGAATCATGAATCATGAATCATGAATCATGAATCATGATTTGAATCATGAATTGAATCATGAATTATAAATCATAAGTTGAATCATGAATTGAATCATGAATTGAATCATTAATCATGAATCATGAAATGAATCATGAATTGAATCATGAATCTTGAATTGAATCATGAATCATGAAATGAATCATGAAATGAATCATGACTCATGAATTGAATCATGAATCATGAATCGAATTATGAATCATGAAATAAATCATGGATTGAATCAAGATTCATGAACCATGAATTGAATCATGAAATAAATCATGAATCATGAATTCAATCATAAATCATGAATCATGAATTTAATCATGAATCATAAATCAAATCATGAATCAAGAATTGAATCATGATTCATGAAACGAATCATGAATCATAAATTGAATCATGAATCATAAATCATGAATCGAATCATGAATTGAATCATGAATCATGAATTGAATCATGAATCATGAATTGAATCAGGAATCATGAATCATGAAATGAATCATGAAATGAATCATGAATCATGAATTGAATCATGAATCACAAATTGAATCATGCATCATGAATTGAATCATGAATCATAAATCGAATCATGAATCATGAATCATGAATTGAATCATGCATCATGAATCATGAATTGAATCATAAATCCTGAATTGAATCATGAATTGAATCATGAATCATGAATCATGAATCGAATCATGAATCATGAAATAAATCATAAATTGAATCAAGATTCATGAACCATAAATGTAATCATGAATCATGAATCGAATCATGAATCAAGAATTGAATCATGAATCATGAATCGAATCATGAATCATGAGTTGAATAATGAATCATGAATCATGAATCGAATCATGAATTGAATCATGAATCATGAATCATGAATTGAATCATAAAACATGAATCATGAATTTAATCATGAATCATATATCGAATTATGAATCATGAATTGAATCATGAATTTAATCATAAATCATGAATCATGAATTGAATCATGAATTTAATCATAAATCATGAATCATGAATTGAATCATGAATCATGAATCATGAATTGAATCCTGAATCATGAATCGAATCATAAATTGAATCATGAATCATGAATGGTGAATTGAATCATGAATGATGAATTGAATCATGAATCATGAATTGAATCATGAGTCATGAATCATGAATTGAATCATGAATCATGAATCGAATCATGAATTTAATCATGAATGATGAATTGAATCATGAATCATGAATTGAATCATTAATCATGAATTGAATCATGAATCATGAATTATGAATTAAATCATGAATCATGAAAAGAATCATGAAATGAATCATAAATCATGAATTGAATCATGAATCATGAATCGAATCATGAATCATAGATTGAATCATGAATCATGAATTGAATCATGAATCATGAATTATAAATCAAGAATTGAATCATGAATCATGAATCGAATCATGAATCATGGATTAAATCATGAATCATGAATTGAATCATGAATCATGAATTATAAATCAAGAATTGAATCATAAATTGAATCATGAATCATGAAATGAATAATGAATTGAATCATGAATTCAAACATGAATCATGAATCGAATCATGAATCATGAATTGAATTATGAATTGAATCATGAATTGAATCATGAATCATGAATTGAAGTATGAATTGAAACATGAATCATGAATCGAATCATGATTCATGAATTGAGTCATAAATCATGAATCATAAATCGAATCATGAATTGAATCATGAATTAAATCATGAATCATGAAATGAATCATGAATCATGAATTGACTCATGAATCATGAATTGAATCATGAATCATGAATCATGAAATGAATCATGAAATGAATCATGAATTAAATCATGAATCACAAATTGAATCATGCATCATGAATTGAATCATGAATTATAAATTTGAATCATGAATCATGAATTATGAATCATGAATTAAATCATGAATAATGAATCATGATTTGAATCATAAATCATGAATTGAATCAAGATTTATGAACCATGAATTGAATCATGAAATAAATTATGAATCATGAATTGAATCATAAATCATGAATCATGAATTTAATCATGAATCAAAATTCAAATCATGAATCATAATTCAAATCATAAATCATGAATCATGAATTGAATCATGAATTTATGAATTGACTCATGAATCATGAATCGAATCATGAATTGAATCATGAATCATGAAATGAATCATGAATCATGAATTGAATCATGAATCATGAAATGAATCATGAATTAAATCATGAATTCAAACATGAATCATGAATCGAATCATGAATCATGAATTGAATTATGAATTGAATCAAGAATTGAATCATGCATTGAATCATTAATCATGAATTGAATTATGAATTGAATCAAGAATTGAATCATGAATTGAAACATAAATCATGAATTGAATCATGATTCATGAATCAAGAATTGAATCATGAATTGAAACATAAATCATGAATTGAATCATGAATCATGAATCATGAATTGAATCATGAATCTTGAATTAAATCATGAATCATAAATTGAATCATGAATTGAATCATGAATCATGAATTGAACCATGAATCATCAATTGAATCAGGAATCATGAATCATAAATTGAATCATGAATTGAATCATAAATCATGAATTGAATGATGAATGATGAATGATGAATCGAATCATGAATCATGAATTGAATCATGAATCATGAATTGAATCATGAATCATGAATCATGAATCATGAATCATGAATTGAATCATGAATTGAATCATGAATTATAAATCATAAGTTGAATCATGAATTGAATCATGAATTGAATCATTAATCATGAATCATGAAATGAATCATGAATTGAATCATGAATCTTGAATTGAATCATGAATCATGAAATAAATCATGAAATGAATCATGAATCATGAATTGAATCATGAATCATTAATTGAATCATGAATCATAAATCGAATCATGAATCATGAATTGAATCATGAATCATGAATCATGAATCGAATCATGAATCATGAATTGAATCATGAATCATGAATCACAAATTATGAATTGAATCATGAATCATGAATTGAATCATGAATCATGAATCGAATCATGAATTGAATCATGAATCATGAATCATATATTGAATCATGAATTGAATCATAAATCATGAATTGAATGATGAATGATGAATGATGAATCGAATCATGAATCATGAATTGAATCATGAATCATGAATTCAATCATGAATCATGAATCATGAATCAAGAATCATGAATTGAATCATGAATTGAATCATGAATTATAAATCATAAGTTGAATCATGAATTGAATCATGAATTGAATCATTAATCATGAATCATGAAATGAATCATGAATTGAATCATGAATCTTGAATTGAATCATGAATTGAATCATTAATCATGAATTGAATCATGAATCATAAATCATAAATCATGAATCATAAATCGAATCATGAATTGAATCATGAATTAAATCATGAATCATGAATCATGAATTGAATCATAAATCATGAATTGAATCAAGATTCATGAACCATGAATTGAATCATGAAATAAATCATGAATCATGAATTGAATCATAAATCCTGAATCATGAATTTAATCATGAATTAATAATTCAAATCATGAATCATAATTCAAATCATAAATCATGAATCATGAATTGAATCATGAATTTATGAATTGACTCATGAATCATGAATCGAATCATGAATTGAATCATGAATCATGAAATGAATCATGAATCATGAATTGAATCATGTATCATGAATTGAATCATGAATGATGAATCATAAACCAAGGAATTGAATCATAAATCATGAATTGAATCATGAATCATGAAATTAATCATGAATTGCATCATGAATTCAAACATGAATCATGAATCGAATCATGAATCATGAATTGAATTATGAATTGAATCAAGAATTGAATCATGCATTGAATCATTAATCATGAATTGAATTATGAATTAAATCAAGAATTGAATCATGAATTGAAACATAAATCATGAATTGAATCATGATTCATGAATCAAGAATTGAATCATGAATTGAAACATAAATCATGAATTGAATCATGAATCATGAATCATGAATTGAATCATGAATCTTGAATTAAATCATGAATCATAAATTGAATCATGAATTGAATCATGAATCATGAATTGAACCATGAATCATGAATTGAATCAGGAATCATGAATCATAAATTGAATCATGAATTGAATCATAAATCATGAATTGAATGATGAATGATGAATGATGAATCGAATCATGAATTGAATCATGAATCATGAATTGAATCATGAATCATGAATCATGAATCATGAATCATGATTTGAATCATGAATTGAATCATGAATTATAAATCATAAGTTGAATCATGAATTGAATCATGAATTGAATCATTAATCATGAATCATGAAATGAATCATGAATTGAATCATGAATCTTGAATTGAATCATGAATCATGAAATGAATCATGAAATGAATCATGAATCATGAATTGAATCATGAATCATTAATTGAATCATTAATCATAAATCGAATCATGAATTATGAATTGAATCATGAATCATGAATCATGAATCGAATCATGAATCATGAATTGAATCATGAATCATGAATCACAAATTATGAATTGAATCATGAATCATGAATTGAGTCATGAATCAGGAATTAAATCATAAATCATGAATCATGAATTAAATCATAAATCATGAATTGAATCATGAATAATGAATCATGAATCAAATCATGAATCATGAAATAAATCATGAATTGAATAAAGATTCATGAATCATGAATTTAATCATGAATCATAATTCGAATCATGAATCATGATTCAAGAATTTAATCATGAATCATGAATTGAATCATGAATCATGAATTTAATCATGAATCATGAAATAAATCATGAATTGAATCATGAATTGAATCATGATTCATGAATCAAGAATTGAATCATGAATTGAAACATAAATCATGAATTGAATCATGAATCATGAATCATGAATTGAATCATGAATCTTGAATTAAATCATGAATCATAAATTGAATCATGAATTGAATCATGAATAATGAATTGAACCATGAATCATCAATTGAATCAGGAATCATGAATCATAAATTGAATCATGAATTGAATCATAAATCATGAATTGAATGATGAATGATGAATGATGAATCGAATCATGAATCATGAATTGAATCATGAATCATGAATTGAATCATGAATCATGAATCATGAATCATGAATCATGAATTGAATCATGAATTGAATCATGAATTATAAATCATAAGTTGAATCATGAATTGAATCATGAATTGAATCATTAATCATGAATCATGAAATGAATCATGAATTGAATCATGAATCATGAATTGAATCATGAATCATTAATTGAATCATGAATCATAAATCGAATCATGAATCATGAATTGAATCATGAATCATGAATCATGAATCGAATCATGAATCATGAATTGAATCATGAATCATGAATCACAAATTATGAATTGAATCATGAATCATGAATTGAATCATGAATCATGAATCGAATCATGAATTGAATCATGAATCATGAATCATATATTGAATCATGAATTGAATCATAAATCATGAATTGAATGATGAATGATGAATGATGAATCGAATCATGAATCATGAATTGAATCATGAATCATGAATTCAATCAAGAATCATGAATCATGAATCAAGAATCATGAATTGAATCATGAATTGAATCATGAATTATAAATCATAAGTTGAATCATGAATTGAATCATTAATCATGAATCATGAAATGAATCATGAATTGAATCATGAATCTTGAATTGAATCATGAATCATGAAATGAATCATGAAATGAATCATGAATCATGAATTGAATCATGAATCATTAATTGAATCATGAATCATAAATCGAATCATGAATCATGAATTGAATCATGAATCATGAATCGAATCATGAATCATGAATTGAATCATGAATCATGAATCACAAATTATGAATTGAATCATGAATCATGAATTGAATCATGAATCATGAATCGAATCATGAATCATGAATCATGAATTGAATCATGAATCATGAATCATAAATTGAATCATGAATTGAATCATGAATCATGAATTGAATTATGAATTGAATCATGAATTGAATCATGAATCATGAATTGAAGTATGAATTAAAACATGAATCATGAATCGAATCATGATTCATGAATTGAATCATGAATCATGAATTGAATCATGAATCATGATTCATGAAATTAATCATGAATCATGAATTGAATCATGAATCATGAATTGAATCATGAATTGAATCATTAATCATGAATTGAATCATGAATCATAAATCATAAATCATGAATCATAAATCGAATCATGAATTGAATCATGAATTAAATCATGAATCATGAATCATGAATTGAATCATAAATCATGAATTGAATCAAGATTCATGAACCATGAATTGAATCATGAAATAAATCATGAATCATGAATTGAATCATAAATCCTGAATCATGAATTTAATCATGAATTAATAATTCAAATCATGAATCATAATTCAAATCATAAATCATGAATCATGAATTGAATCATGAATTTATGAATTGACTCATGAATCATGAATCGAATCATGAATTGAATCATGAATCATGAAATGAATCATGAATCATGAATTGAATCATGTATCATGAATTGAATCATGAATGATGAATCATAAACCAAGGAATTGAATCATAAATCATGAATTGAATCAGGAATCATGAATCATGAATCATGAATTGAATCATGAATTGAATCATGAATTATAAATCATAAGTTGAATCATGAATTGAATCATGAATTGAATCATTAATCATGAATCATGAAATGAATCATGAATTGAATCATGAATCTTGAATTGAATCATGAATCATGAAATGAATCATGAAATGAATCATGAATCATGAATTGAATCATGAATCATTAATTGAATCATTAATCATAAATCGAATCATGAATCATGAATTGAATCATGAATCATGAATCATGAATCGAATCATGAATCATGAATTGAATCATGAATCATGAATCACAAATTATGAATTGAATCATGAATCATGAATTGAGTCATGAATCAGGAATTAAATCATAAATCATGAATCATGAATTAAATCATAAATCATGAATTGAATCATGAATAATGAATCATGAATCGAATCATGAATTATGAAATTAATCATGAATTGAATCATGAATTGAATCATGAATCATGAATCATGAATCGAATCATGAATCATGAAATAAATCATGAATTGAATAAAGATTCATGAATCATGAATTTAATCATGAATCATAATTCGAATCATGAATCATGATTCAAGAATTTAATCATGAATCATGAATTGAATCATGAATCATGAATTTAATCATGAATCATGAAATAAATCATGAATTGAATCATGAATTGAATCATGAATCATAAATTGAATCAGGAATCATGAATCATGAAAAGAATCATGAATCATGAATTGAATCATGAATCATGAATTGAATCATGAATTATGAATCATAAATTGAATCATGAATTGAATCATGAATTGAATCATGAATCATGAAATGAATCATGAATCATGAATTGAATCATGAATCATGAATCATGAATCGAATCATGAATCATGAATTGAATAATGAATCATGAATCACGAATCATGAATTGAATCATGAATCATGAATTGAATCATGAATCATGAATCGAATCATGAATCATAAATCATGAATTGAATCATGAATTGAATCATGAATTATAAATCATAAATTTAATCATGAATTGAATCATGAATCATAGATTGAATCAGGAATCATGAATCATGAAATGAATCATGAAATAAATCATGAATCATGAATTCAATCATAAATCATGAATCATGAATTTAATCATGAATCATAAATCGAATCATGAATCAAGAATTGAATCATGATTCATGAAACGAATCATGAATCATAAATTGAATCATGAATCATGAATCATGAATCGAATCATGAATTGAATCATGAATCATGAATCATGAATTGAATCATGAATCATGAATTGAATCAGGAATCATGAATCATGAAATGAATCATGAAATGAATCATGAATCATGAATTGAATCATGAATCACAAATTGAATCATGCATCATGAATTGAATCATGAATCATAAATCGAATCACGAATCATGAATCATGAATTGATTCATGCATCATGAATCATGAATTGAATCATAAATCCTGAATTGAATCATGAATTGAATCATGAATCATGAATCATGAATCGAATCATGAATCATGGATTGAATCATGAATCATGAATTGAATCATGAATCATGAATTATAAATCAAGAATTGAAGCATGAATCATAAATTGAATCATGAATCATGAAATGAATAATGAATTGAATCATGAATTCAAACATGAATCATGAATCGAATCATGAATCATGAATTGAATTATGAATTGAATCATGAATTGAATCATGAATCATGAATTGAAGTATGAATTGAAACATGAATCATGAATTGAATCATGATTCATGAATTGAATCATAAATCATGAATTGAATCATGAATTGAATCATGAATCATGATCATGAATCGAATCATGAATCATGAAATAAATCATGAATTGAATCATGAATTGAATCATAAATCATGAATTGAATCAGGAATCATGAATCATGAAATGAATCATGAATCATGAATTGAATCATGAATCACGAATTGAATCATGAATTGAATCATGAATCATGAATCGAATCATGAATCATAAATCATGAATTGAATCATGAATTGAATCATGAATTATAAATCATAAATTTAATCATGAATTGAATCATGAATCATGGATTGAATCAGGAATCATGAATCATGAAATGAATCATGAAATAAATCATGAATCATGAATTCAATCATAAATCATGAATCATGAATTTAATCATGAATCATAAATCGAATCATGAATCAAGAATTGAATCATGATTCATGAAACGAATCATGAATCATAAATTGAATCATGAATCATGAATCATGAATCGAATCATGAATTGAATCATGAATCATGAATCATGAATTGAATCATGAATCATGAATTGAATCAGGAATCATGAATCATGAAATGAATCATGAAATGAATCATGAATCATAAATTGAATCATGAATCATGAATCATGAATCGAATCATGAATTGAATCATGAATCATGAATCATGAATTGAATCATGAATCATGAATTGAATCAGGAATCATGAATCATGAAATGAATCATGAAATGAATCATGAATCATGAATTGAATCATGAATCACAAATTGAATCATGCATCATGAATTGAATCATGAATCATAAATCGAATCATGAATCATGAATCATGAATTGAATCATGCATCATGAATCATGAATTGAATCATAAATCCTGAATTGAATCATGAATTGAATCATGAATCATGAATCGAATCATGAATCATGGATTGAATCATGAATCATGAATTGAATCATGAATCATGAATTATAAATCAAGAATTGAAGCATGAATCATAAATTGAATCATGAATCATGAAATGAATAATGAATTGAATCATGAATTCAAACATGAATCATGAATCGAATCATGAATCATGAATTGAATTATGAATTGAATCATGAATTGAATCATGAATCATGAATTGAAGTATGAATTGAAACATGAATCATGAATTGAATCATGATTCATGAATTGAATCATAAATCATGAATTGAATCATGAATTGAATCATGAATCATGATCATGAATCGAATCATGAATCATGAAATAAATCATGAATTGAATCATGAATTGAATCATAAATCATGAATTGAATCAGGAATTATGAAATGAATCATGAATCATGAATTGAATCATGAATCACGAATTGAATCATGAATCGAATTATGAATCATGAAATAAATCATGGATTGAATCAAGATTCATGAACCATGAATTGAATCATGAAATAAATCATGAATCATGAATTCAATCATAAATCATGAATCATGAATTTAATCATGAATCATAAATCGAATCATGAATCAAGAATTGAATCATGATTCATGAAACGAATCATGAATCATAAATTGAATCATGAATCATGAATCATGAATCGAATCATGAATTGAATCATGAATCATGAATTGAATCATGAATCATGAATTGAATCAGGAATCATGAATCATGAAATGAATCATGAAATGAATCATGAATCATGAATTGAATCATGAATCAGAAATTGAATCATGCATCATGAATTGAATCATGAATCATAAATCGAATCATGAATCATGAATCATGAATTGAATCATGCATCATGAATCATGAATTGAATCATAAATCCTGAATTGAATCATGAATTGAATCATGAATCATGAATCATGAATCGAATCATGAATCATGAAATAAATCATAAATTGAATCAAGATTCATAAACCATAAATGTAATCATGAATCATGAATCGAATCATGAATCAAGAATTGAATCATGAATCATGAATCGAATCATGAGTCATGAGTTGAATAATGAATCATGAATCATGAATCGAATCATGAATTGAATCATGAATCATGAATCATGAATTAAATCATAAATCATGAATTGAATCATGAATAATGAATCATGAATCGAATCATGAATTATGAAATAAATCATGAATTGAATCATGAATTGAATCATGAATCATGAATCATGAATCGAATCATGAATCATGAAATAAATCATGAATTGAATAAAGATTCATGAATCATGAATTTAATCATGAATCATAATTCGAATCATGAATCATGATTCAAGAATTGAATCATGAATCATGAATTGAATCATGAATCATGAATTGAATCATGAATCATGAATTGAATCATGAATCATGAATTGAATCATGAATCATGAATTTAATCATGAATCATGAAATAAATCATGAATTGAATCATGAATTGAATCATGAATCATGAATTGAATCAGGAATCATGAATCATGAAATGAATCATGAATCATGAATTGAATCATGAATCATGAATTGAATCATGAATTATGAATCATAAATTGAATCATGAATTGAATCATGAATTGAATCATGAATCATGAAATGAATCATGAATCATGAATTGAATCATGAATCATGAATCACGAATCGAATCATGAATCATGAATTGAATAATGAATCATGAATCACGAATCATGAATTGAATCATGAATCATGAATTGAATCATGAATCATGAATCGAATCATGAATCATAAATCATGAATTGAATCATGAATTGAATCATGAATTATAAATCATAAATTTAATCATGAATTGAATCATGAATCATGGATTGAATCAGGAATCATGAATCATGAAATGAATCATGAATTGAATCATGAATCACGAATTGAATCATGCATCATTAATTGAATCATGAATTATAAATCGAATCATGATTCATGAATCATAAATCATGAATCATGAATCATGAATTGAATCATAAATCATGAATTGAATCATGAATTGAATCATGAATCATGATCATGAATCGAATCATGAATCATGAAATAAATCATGAATTGAATCATGAATTGAATCATAAATCATGAATTGAATCAGGAATCATGAATCATGAAATGAATCATGAATCATGAATTGAATCATGAATCACGAATTGAATCATGAATCATGAATTAAATCAGGAATCATGAATCATGAAATGAATCATGAAATGAATCATGACTCATGAATTGAATCATGAATCATGAATCGAATTATGAATCATGAAATAAATCATGGATTGAATCAAGATTCATGAACCATGAATTGAATCATGAAATAAATCATGAATCATGAATTCAATCATAAATCATGAATCATGAATTTAATCATGAATCATAAATCGAATCATGAATCAAGAATTGAATCATGATTCATGAAACGAATCATGAATCATAAATTGAATCATGAATCATGAATCATGAATCGAATCATGAATTGAATCATGAATCATGAATCATGAATTGAATCATGAATCATGAATTGAATCAGGAATCATGAATCATGAAATGAATCATGAAACGAATCATGAATCATAAATTGAATCATGAATCATGAATCATGAATCGAATCATGAATTGAATCATGAATCATGAATCATGAATTGAATCATGAATCATGAATTGAATCAGGAATCATGAATCATGAAATGAATCATGAAATGAATCATAAATCATGAATTGAATCATGAATAATGAATCATGAATCGAATCATGAATTATGAAATAAATCATGAATTGAATCATGAATTGAATCATGAATCATGAATCGAATCATGAATCATGAAATAAATCATGAATTGAATAAAGATTCATGAATCATGAATTTAATCATGAATCATAATTCGAATCATGAATCATGATTCAAGAATTTAATCATGAATCATGAATTGAATCATGAATCATGAATTTAATCATGAATCATGAAATAAATCATGAATTGAATCATGAATTGAATCATGAATCATAAATTGAATCAGGAATCATGAATCATGAAATGAATCATGAATCATGAATTGAATCATGAATCATGAATTGAATCATGAATTATGAATCATAAATTGAATCATGAATTGAATCATGAATTGAATCATGAATCATGAAATGAATCATGAATCATGAATTGAATCATGAATCATGAATCATGAATCGAATCATGAATCATGAATTGAATAATGAATCATGAATCACGAATCATGAATTGAATCATGAATCATGAATTGAATCATGAATCATGAATCGAATCATGAATCATAAATCATGAATTGAATCATGAATTGAATCATGAATTATAAATCATAAATTTAATCATGAATTGAATCATGAATCATGGATTGAATCAGGAATCATGAATCATGAAATGAATCATGAAATAAATCATGAATCATGAATTCAATCATAAATCATGAATCATGAATTTAATCATGAATCATAAATCGAATCATGAATCAAGAATTGAATCATGATTCATGAAACGAATCATGAATCATAAATTGAATCATGAATCATGAATCATGAATCGAATCATGAATTGAATCATGAATCATGAATCATGAATTGAATCATGAATCATGAATTGAATCAGGAATCATGAATCATGAAATGAATCATGAAATGAGTCATGAATCATAAATTGAATCATGAATCATGAATCATGAATCGAATCATGAATTGAATCATGAATCATGAATCATGAATTGAATCATGAATCATGAATTGAATCAGGAATCATGAATCATGAAATGAATCATGAAATGAATCATGAATCATGAATTGAATCATGAATCACAAATTGAATCATGCATCATGAATTGAATCATGAATCATAAATCGAATCATGAATCATGAATCATGAATTGAATCATGCATCATGAATCATGAATTGAATCATAAATCCTGAATTGAATCATGAATTGAATCATGAATCATGAATCGAATCATGAATCATGGATTGAATCATGAATCATGAATTGAATCATGAATCATGAATTATAAATCAAGAATTGAAGCATGAATCATAAATTGAATCATGAATCATGAAATGAATAATGAATTGAATCATGAATTCAAACATGAATCATGAATCGAATCATGAATCATGAATTGAATTATGAATTGAATCATGAATTGAATCATGAATCATGAATTGAAGTATGAATTGAAACATGAATCATGAATTGAATCATGATTCATGAATTGAATCATAAATCATGAATTGAATCATGAATTGAATCATGAATCATGATCATGAATCGAATCATGAATCATGAAATAAATCATGAATTGAATCATGAATTGAATCATAAATCATGAATTGAATCAGGAATCATGAAATGAATCATGAATCATGAATTGAATCATGAATCACGAATTGAATCATGAATCGAATTATGAATCATGAAATAAATCATGGATTGAATCAAGATTCATGAACCATGAATTGAATCATGAAATAAATCATGAATCATGAATTCAATCATAAATCATGAATCATGAATTTAATCATGAATCATAAATCGAATCATGAATCAAGAATTGAATCATGATTCATGAAACGAATCATGAATCATAAATTGAATCATGAATCATGAATCATGAATCGAATCATGAATTGAATCATGAATCATGAATTGAATCATGAATCATGAATTGAATCAGGAATCATGAATCATGAAATGAATCATGAAATGAATCATGAATCATGAATTGAATCATGAATCACAAATTGAATCATGCATCATGAATTGAATCATGAATCATAAATCGAATCATGAATCATGAATCATGAATTGAATCATGCATCATGAATCATGAATTGAATCATAAATCCTGAATTGAATCATGAATTGAATCATGAATCATGAATCATGAATCGAATCATGAATCATGAAATAAATCATAAATTGAATCAAGATTCATAAACCATAAATGTAATCATGAATCATGAATCGAATCATGAATCAAGAATTGAATCATGAATCATGAATCGAATCATGAGTCATGAGTTGAATAATGAATCATGAATCATGAATCGAATCATGAATTGAATCATGAATCATGAATCATGAATTAAATCATAAATCATGAATTGAATCATGAATAATGAATCATGAATCGAATCATGAATTATGAAATAAATCATGAATTGAATCATGAATTGAATCATGAATCATGAATCATGAATCGAATCATGAATCATGAAATAAATCATGAATTGAATAAAGATTCATGAATCATGAATTTAATCATGAATCATGAATTGAATCATGAATCATGAATTGAATCATGAATCATGAATTGAATCATGAATCATGAATTGAATCATGAATCATGAATTTAATCATGAATCATGAAATAAATCATGAATTGAATCATGAATTGAATCATGAATCATGAATTGAATCAGGAATCATGAATCATGAAATGAATCATGAATTGAATCATGAATCATGAATTGAATCATGAATTATGAATCATAAATTGAATCATGAATTGAATCATGAATTGAATCATGAATCATGAAATGAATCATGAATCATGAATTGAATCATGAATCATGAATCACGAATCGAATCATGAATCATGAATTGAATAATGAATCATGAATCACGAATCATGAATTGAATCATGAATCATGAATTGAATCATGAATCATGAATCGAATCATGAATCATAAATCATGAATTGAATCATGAATTGAATCATGAATTATAAATCATAAATTTAATCATGAATTGAATCATGAATCATGGATTGAATCAGGAATCATGAATCATGAAATGAATCATGAATTGAATCATGAATCACGAATTGAATCATGCATCATTAATTGAATCATGAATTATAAATCGAATCATGATTCATGAATCATAAATCATGAATCATGAATCATGAATTGAATCATAAATCATGAATTGAATCATGAATTGAATCATGATCATGAATCGAATCATGAATCATGAAATAAATCATGAATTGAATCATGAATTGAATCATAAATCATGAATTGAATCAGGAATCATGAATCATGAAATGAATCATGAATCATGAATTGAATCATGAATCACGAATTGAATCATGAATCATGAATTAAATCAGGAATCATGAATCATGAAATGAATCATGAAATGAATCATGACTCATGAATTGAATCATGAATCATGAATCGAATTATGAATCATGAAATAAATCATGGATTGAATCAAGATTCATGAACCATGAATTGAATCATGAAATAAATCATGAATCATGAATTCAATCATAAATCATGAATCATGAATTTAATCATGAATCATAAATCGAATCATGAATCAAGAATTGAATCATGATTCATGAAACGAATCATGAATCATAAATTGAATCATGAATCATGAATCATGAATCGAATCATGAATTGAATCATGAATCATGAATCATGAATTGAATCATGAATCATGAATTGAATCAGGAATCATGAATCATGAAATGAATCATGAAATGAATCATGAATCATGAATTGAATCATGAATCACAAATTGAATCATGCATCATGAATTGAATCATGAATCATAAATCGAATCATGAATCATGAATCATGAATTGAATCATGCATCATGAATCATGAATTGAATCATAAATCCTGAATTGAATCATGAATTGAATCATGAATCATGAATCATGAATCGAATCATGAATCATGAAATAAATCATAAATTGAATCAAGATTCATGAACCATAAATGTAATCATGAATCATGAATCGAATCATGAATCAAGAATTGAATCATGAATCATGAATCGAATCATGAATCATGAGTTGAATAATGAATCATGAATCGAATCATGAATTGAATCATGAATCATGAATCATGAATTGAATCATAAAACATGAATCATGAATTTAATCATGAATCATATATCGAATTATGAATCATGAATCGAATCATGAATTTAATCATAAATCATGAATCATGAATTGAATCATAAATCATGAATCATGAATTGAATCCTGAATTATGAATCGAATCATGATTTGAATCATGAATCATGAATCATGAATTGAATTATGAATCATGAATCGAATCATGAATCATGAATTGAATCATGAATTGAATCATGAATCATGAATGATGAATTGAATCATGAATGATGAATTGAATCATGAATCATGAATTGAATCATGAGTCATGAATCATGAATTGGAATCATGAATCATGAATCGAATCATGAATTTAATCATGAATGATGAATTGAATCATGAATCATGAATTGAATCATTAATCATGAATTGAATCATGAATCATGAATCATGAATTAAATCATGAATCATGAAAAGAATCATGAAATGAATCATAAATCATGAATTGAATCATGAATCATGAATCGAATCATGAATCATGGATTGAATCATGAATCATGAATTGAATCATGAATCATGAATTATAAATCAAGAATTGAATCATGAATCATGAATCGAATCATGAATCATGGATTGAATCATGAATCATGAATTGAATCATGAATCATGAATTATAAATCAAGAATTGAATCATGAATCATAAATTGAATCATGAATCATGAAATGAATAATGAATTGAATCATGAATTCAAACATGAATCATGAATCGAATCATGAATCATGAATTGAATTATGAATTGAATCATGAATTGAATCATGAATCATGAATTGAAGTATGAATTGAAACATAAATCATGAATCGAATCATGATTCATGAATTGAATCATGAATCATGAATTGAATCATGAATCATGATTCATGAAATTAATCATGAATCATGAATTGAATCATGAATCATGAATTGAATCATGAATTGAATCATTAATCATGAATTGAATCATGAATCATGAATCATAAATCATGAATCATAAATCGAATCATGAATTGAATCATGAATTAAATCATGAATCATGAAATGAATCATGAATCATGAATTGACTCATGAATCATGAATTGAATCATGAATCATGAATCATGAAATGAATCATGAAATGAATCATGAATTAAATCATGAATCACAAATTGAATCATGCATCATGAATTGAATCTTGAATTATAAATCGAATCATGAATCATGAATCATGAATCATGAATTAAATCATGAATCATGAATCATGAATTGAAGCATAAATCATGAATTGAATCAAGATTCATGAACCATGAATTGAATCATGAAATAAATCATGAATCATGAATTGAATCATAAATCATAAATCATGAATTTAATCATGAATCATAATTCAAATCATGAATCATAATTCAAATCATAAATCATGAATCAAGAATTGAATCATGAATCATGAATTGAATCATGAATTTATGAATTGACTCATGAATCATGAATCGAATCATGAATTGAATCATGAATCATGAAATGAATCATGAATCATGAATTGAATCATGTATCATGAATTGAATCATGAATCATGAATCATAAACCAAGAATTGAATCATAAATCATGAATTGAATCTTGAATCATGAAATGAATCATGAATTGAATCATGAATTCAAACATGAATCATGAATCGAATCATGAATCATGAATTGAATTATGAATTGAATCAAGAATTGAATCATGCATTGAATCATTAATCATGAATTGAATTATGAATTGAATCAAGAATTGAATCATGAATTGAAACATAAATCATGAATCGAATCATGATTCATGAATCAAGAATTGAATCATGAATTGAAACATAAATCATGAATTGAATCATGAATTGAAACATAAATCATGAATTGAATCATGAATCATGAATCATGAATTGAATCATGAATCTTGAATTAAATCATGAATCATAAATTGAATCATGAATTGAATCGTGAATCATGAATTTAACCATGAATCATGAATTGAATCAGGAATCATGAATCATAAATTGAATCATGAATTGAATCATAAATCATGAATTGAATGATGAATGATGAATCGAATCATGAATCATGAATTGAATCATGAATCATGAATTGAATCATGAATCATGAATTGAATCATGAATTGAATCATGAATTGAATCATGAATTATAAATCATAAGTTGAATCATGAATTGAATCATGAATTGAATCATTAAACATGAATCATGAAATGAATCATGAATTGAATCATGAATCTTGAATTGAATCATGAATCATGAAATAATTCATGAAATGAATAATGAATCATGAATTGAATCATGAATCATTAATTGAATCATGAATCATAAATCGAATCATGAATCATGAATTGAATCATGAATCATGAATCATGAATCGAATCATGAATCATGAATTGAATCATGAATCATGAATCACAAATTATGAATTGAATCATGAATCATGAAATGAATTAATGAATCATGTATTGAATCATGAATCATGAATTGAATCAGGAATCATGAATCATGAAATGAATCAAGAAATGAATCATGAATCATGAATTGAATCATGAATCACGAATTGAATCATGCATCATGAATTGAAACATGAATTATAAATCGAATCATGAATCATGAATCAGGAATTAAATCATGAATCATGAATCATGAATTAAATCATAAATCATGAATTGAATCATGAATAATGAATCATGAATCGAATCATGAATTATGAAATAAATCATGAATTGAATCATGAATTGAATCATGAATCATGAATCATGAATCGAATCATGAATCATGAAATAAATCATGAATTGAATAAAGATTCATGAATCATGAATTTAATCATGAATCATGATTCAAGAATTGAATCATGAATCATGAATTGAATCATGAATCATATATCGAATCATGAATCATGAATCATGAATCGAATCATGAATTGAATCATGAATCATGAATTGAATCATGAATCATGAATCATGAATCGAATCATGAATCATAATTCATGAATCATGAATCGAATCATGAATCATGAATCATGAATTGAATCATGAATCATGACTCATGAATTGATTCATGAATCATGAATTGAATCATGAATTGAATCAGGAATCATGAATCATGAATTGAATTATGAATCATGAATCGAATCATGAATCATGAATTGAATCATGAATCATGAATTGAATCATGAATCATGAATTATGAATTGAATCATGAGTCATGAATCATAAATTAAATCATAAATCATAAAATGAATCATGAATCATGAATTGAATCATGAATCATGAATCGAATCATGAATCATGAATTCAATCATGAATCATGAATTGAATCATGAATCATGAAATGAATCATGAATTGAATCATGAATTCAAACATGAATCATGAATCGAATCATGAATCATGAATTTAATCATGAATTGAATCAAGAATTGAATCATGCATTGAATCATGAATCATGAATCATGCATTGAATCATGAATCATGAATCATGAATTGAATCATGAATCATGAATTGAATTATTAATTGAAACAAGAATTGAATCATGAATTGAATCATGAATCATGAATTGAATCATGAATCATGAATCATGAATCGAATCATGAATTGAATCATGAATCATGAATCATGAATTGAATCATGAATCATGAATTGAATCAGGAATCATGAATCATGAAATGAATCATGAAATGAATCATGAATCATGAATTGAATCATGAATCACAAATTGAATCATGCATCATGAATTGAATCATGAATCATAAATCGAATCATGAATCATGAATCATGAATTGAATCATGCATCATGAATCATGAATTGAATCATAAATCCTGAATTGAATCATGAATTGAATCATGAATCATGAATCATGAATCGAATCATGAATCATGGATTGAATCATGAATCATGAATTGAATCATGAATCATGAATTATAAATCAAGAATTGAAGCATGAATCATAAATTGAATCATGAATCATGAAATGAATAATGAATTGAATCATGAATTCAAACATGAATCATGAATCGAATCATGAATCATGAATTGAATTATGAATTGAATCATGAATTGAATCATGAATCATGAATTGAAGTATGAATTGAAACATGAATCATGAATTGAATCATGATTCATGAATTGAATCATAAATCATGAATTGAATCATGAATTGAATCATGAATCATGATCATGAATCGAATCATGAATCATGAAATAAATCATGAATTGAATCATGAATTGAATCATGAATCATGAATTGAAGTATGAATTGAAACATGAATCATGAATTGAATCATGATTCATGAATTGAATCATAAATCATGAATTGAATCATGAATTGAATCATGAATCATGATCATGAATCGAATCATGAATCATGAAATAAATCATGAATTGAATCATGAATTGAATCATAAATCATGAATTGAATCAGGAATCATGAATCATGAAATGAATCATGAATCATGAATTGAATCATGAATCACGAATTGAATCATGAATCGAATTATGAATCATGAAATAAATCATGGATTGAATCAAGATTCATGAACCATGAATTGAATCATGAAATAAATCATGAATCATGAATTCAATCATAAATCATGAATCATGAATTTAATCATGAATCATAAATCGAATCATGAATCAAGAATTGAATCATGATTCATGAAACGAATCATGAATCATAAATTGAATCATGAATCATGAATCGAATCATGAATTGAATCATGAATCATGAATTGAATCATGAATCATGAATTGAATCAGGAATCATGAATCATGAAATGAATCATGAAATGAATCATGAATCATGAATTGAATCATGAATCACAAATTGAATCATGCATCATGAATTGAATCATGAATCATAAATCGAATCATGAATCATGAATCATGAATTGAATCATGCATCATGAATCATGAATTGAATCATAAATCCTGAATTGAATCATGAATTGAATCATGAATCATGAATCGAATCATGAATCATGAAATAAATCATAAATTGAATCAAGATTCATGAACCATAAATGTAATCATGAATCATGAATCGAATCATGAATCAAGAATTGAATCATGAATCATGAATCGAATCATGAGTCATGAGTTGAATAATGAATCATGAATCATGAATCGAATCATGAATTGAATCATGAATCATGAATCATGAATTAAATCATAAATCATGAATTGAATCATGAATAATGAATCATGAATCGAATCATGAATTATGAAATAAATCATGAATTGAATCATGAATTGAATCATGAATCATGAATCATGAATCGAATCATGAATCATGAAATAAATCATGAATTGAATAAAGATTCATGAATCATGAATTTAATCATGAATCATAATTCGAATCATGAATCATGATTCAAGAATTTAATCATGAATCATGAATTGAATCATGAATCATGAATTGAATCATGAATCATGAATTGAATCATGAATCATGAATTTAATCATGAATCATGAAATAAATCATGAATTGAATCATGAATTGAATCATGAATCATGAATTGAATCAGGAATCATGAATCATGAAATGAATCATGAATCATGAATTGAATCATGAATCATGAATTGAATCATGAATTATGAATCATAAATTGAATCATGAATTGAATCATGAATTGAATCATGAATCATGAAATGAATCATGAATCATGAATTGAATCATGAATCATGAATCATGAATCGAATCATGAATCATGAATTGAATAATGAATCATGAATCACGAATCATGAATTGAATCATGAATCATGAATTGAATTATGAATCATGAATCGAATCATGAATCATAAATCATGAATTGAATCATGAATTGAATCATGAATTATAAATCATAAATTTAATCATGAATTGAATCATGAATCATGGATTGAATCAGGAATCATGAATCATGAAATGAATCATGAAATAAATCATGAATCATGAATTGAATCATGAATCACGAATTGAATCATGCATCATTAATTGAATCATGAATTATAAATCGAATCATGATTCATGAATCATAAATCATGAATCATGAATCATGAATTGAATCATAAATCATGAATTGAATCATGAATTGAATCATGAATCATGAATTGAAGTATGAATTGAAACATGAATCATGAATTGAATCATGATTCATGAATTGAATCATAAATCATGAATTGAATTATGAATTGAATCATGAATCATGATCATGAATCGAATCATGAATCATGAAATAAATCATGAATTGAATCATGAATTGAATCATAAATCATGAATTGAATCAGGAATCATGAATCATGAAATGAATCATGAATCATGAATTGAATCATGAATCACGAATTGAATCAGGAATCGAATTATGAATCATGAAATAAATCATGGATTGAATCAAGATTCATGAACCATGAATTGAATCATGAAATAAATCATGAATCATGAATTCAATCATAAATCATGAATCATGAATTTAATCATGAATCATAAATCGAATCATGAATCAAGAATTGAATCATGATTCATGAAACGAATCATGAATCATAAATTGAATCATGAATCATGAATCATGAATCGAATCATGAATTGAATCATGAATCATGAATTGAATCATGAATCATGAATTGAATCAGGAATCATGAATCATGAAATGAATCATGAATCATGAATTGAATCATGAATCACAAATTGAATCATGCATCATGAATTGAATCATGAATCATAAATCGAATCATGAATCATGAATCATGAATTGAATCATGCATCATGAATCATGAATTGAATCATAAATCCTGAATTGAATCATGAATTGAATCATGAATCATGAATCATGAATCGAATCATGAATCATGAAATAAATCATAAATTGAATCAAGATTCATGAACCATAAATGTAATCATGAATCATGAATCGAATCATGAATCAAGAATTGAATCATGAATCATGAATCGAATCATGAGTCATGAGTTGAATAATGAATCATGAATCATGAATCGAATCATGAATTGAATCATGAATCATGAATCATGAATTAAATCATAAATCATGAATTGAATCATGAATAATGAATCATGAATCGAATCATGAATTATGAAATAAATCATGAATTGAATCATGAATTGAATCATGAATCATGAATCATGAATCGAATCATGAATCATGAAATAAATCATGAATTGAATAAAGATTCATGAATCATGAATTTAATCATGAATCATAATTCGAATCATGAATCATGATTCAAGAATTTAATCATGAATCATGAATTGAATCATGAATCATGAATTGAATCATGAATCATGAATTGAATCATGAATCATGAATTGAATCATGAATCATGAATTTAATCATGAATCATGAAATAAATCATGAATTGAATCATGAATTGAATCATGAATCATGAATTGAATCAGGAATCATGAATCATGAATTGAATCATGAATCATGAATTGAATCATGAATCATGAATTGAATCATGAATTATGAATCATAAATTGAATCATGAATTGAATCATGAATTGAATCATGAATCATGAAATGAATCATGAATCATGAATTGAATCATGAATCATGAATCATGAATCGAATCATGAATCATGAATTGAATAATGAATCATGAATCACGAATCATGAATTGAATCATGAATCATGAATTGAATCATGAATCATGAATCGAATCATGAATCATAAATCATGAATTGAATCATGAATTGAATCATGAATTATAAATCATAAATTTAATCATGAATTGAATCATGAATCATGGATTGAATCAGGAATCATGAATCATGAAATGAATCATGAAATGAATCATGAATCATGAATTGAATCATGAATCACGAATTGAATCATGCATCATTAATTGAATCATGAATTATAAATCGAATCATGATTCATGAATCATAAATCATGAATCATGAATCATGAATTGAATCATAAATCATGAATTGAATCATGAATTGAATCATGAATCATGATCATGAATCGAATCATGAATCATGAAATAAATCATGAATTGAATCATGAATTGAATCATAAATCATGAATTGAATCAGGAATCATGAATCATGAAATGAATCATGAATCATGAATTGAATCATGAATCACGAATTGAATCATGAATCATGAATTAAATCAGGAATCATGAATCATGAAATGAATCATGAAATGAATCATGACTCATGAATTGAATCATGAATCATGAATCGAATTATGAATCATGAAATAAATCATGGATTGAAGCAAGATTCATGAACCATGAATTGAATCATGAAATAAATCATGAATCATGAATTCAATCATAAATCATGAATCATGAATTTAATCATGAATCATAAATCGAATCATGAATCAAGAATTGAATCATGATTCATGAAACGAATCATGAATCATAAATTGAATCATGAATCATGAATCATGAATCGAATCATGAATTGAATCATGAATCATAAATCATGAATTGAATCATGAATTGAATCAGGAATCATGAATCATGAAATGAATCATGAAATGAATCATGAATCATGAATTGAATCATGAATCACAAATTGAATCATGCATCATGAATTGAATCATGAATCATAAATCGAATCATGAATCATGAATCATGAATTGAATCATGCATCATGAATCATGAATTGAATCATAAATCCTGAATTGAATCATGAATTGAATCATGAATCATGAATCATGAATCGAATCATGAATCATGAAATAAATCATAAATTGAATCAAGATTCATGAACCATAAATGTAATCATGAATCATGAATCGAATCATGAATCAAGAATTGAATCATGAATCATGAATCGAATCATGAATCATGAGTTGAATAATGAATCATGAATCGAATCATGAATTGAATCATGAATCATGAATCATGAATTGAATCATAAAACATGAATCATGAATTTAATCATGAATCATATATCGAATTATGAATCATGAATCGAATCATGAATTTAATCATAAATCATGAATCATGAATTGAATCATAAATCATGAATCATGAATTGAATCCTGAATTATGAATCGAATCATGAATTGAATCATGAATCATGAATCATGAATTGAATTATGAATCATGAATCGAATCATGAATCATGAATTGAATCATGAATTGAATCATGAATCATGAATGATGAATTGAATCATGAATGATGAATTGAATCATGAATCATGAATTGAATCATGAGTCATGAATCATGAATTGGAATCATGAATCGAATCATGAATTTAATCATGAATGATGAATTGAATCATGAATCATGAATTGAATCATTAATCATGAATTGAATCATGAATCATGAATCATGAATTAAATCATGAATCATGAAAAGAATCATGAAATGAATCATAAATCATGAATTGAATCATGAATCATGAATCGAATCATGAATCATGGATTGAATCATGAATCATGAATTTAATCATGAATCATGAATTATAAATCAAGAATTGAATCATGAATCATGAATCGAATCATGAATCATGGATTGAATCATGAATCATGAATTGAATCATGAATCATGAATTATAAATCAAGAATTGAATCATGAATCATAAATTGAATCATGAATCATGAAATGAATAATGAATTGAATCATGAATTCAAACATGAATCATGAATCGAATCATGAATCATGAATTGAATTATGAATTGAATCATGAATTGAATCATGAATCATGAATTGAAGTATGAATTGAAACATGAATCATGAATCGAATCATGATTCATGAATTGAATCATGAATCATGAATTGAATCATGAATCATGATTCATGAAATTAATCATGAATCATGAATTGAATCATGAATCATGAATTGAATCATGAATTGAATCATTAATCATGAATTGAATCATGAATCATGAATCATAAATCATGAATCATAAATCGAATCATGAATTGAATCATGAATTAAATCATGAATCATGAAATGAATCATGAATCATGAATTGACTCATGAATCATGAATTGAATCATGAATCATGAATCATGAAATGAATCATGAAATGAATCATGAATTAAATCATGAATCACAAATTGAATCATGCATCATGAATTGAATCTTGAATTATAAATCGAATCATGAATCATGAATCATGAATCATGAATTAAATCATGAATCATGAATCATGAATTAAAGCATAAATCATGAATTGAATCAAGATTCATGAACCATGAATTGAATCATGAAATAAATCATGAATCATGAATTGAATCATAAATCATAAATCATGAATTTAATCATGAATCATAATTCAAATCATGAATCATAATTCAAATCATAAATCATGAATCAAGAATTGAATCATGAATCATGAATTGAATCATGAATTTATGAATTGACTCATGAATCATGAATCGAATCATGAATTGAATCATGAATCATGAAATGAATCATGAATCATGAATTGAATCATGTATCATGAATTGAATCATGAATCATGAATCATAAACCAAGAATTGAATCATAAATCATGAATTGAATCTTGAATCATGAAATGAATCATGAATTGAATCATGAATTCAAACATGAATCATGAATCGAATCATGAATCATGAATTGAATTATGAATTGAATCAAGAATTGAATCATGCATTGAATCATTAATCATGAATTGAATTATGAATTGAATCAAGAATTGAATCATGAATTGAAACATAAATCATGAATCGAATCATGATTCATGAATCAAGAATTGAATCATGAATTGAAACATAAATCATGAATTGAATCATGAATCATGAATCATGAATTGAATCATGAATCTTGAATTAAATCATGAATCATAAATTGAATCATGAATTGAATCGTGAATCATGAATTTAACCATGAATCATGAATTGAATCAGGAATCATGAATCATAAATTGAATCATGAATTGAATCATAAATCATGAATTGAATGATGAATGATGAATCGAATCATGAATCATGAATTGAATCATGAATCATGAATTGAATCATGAATCATGAATCATGAATTGAATCATGAATTCAATCATGAATTGAATCATGAATTATAAATCATAAGTTGAATCATGAATTGAATCATGAATTGAATCATTAAACATGAATCATGAAATGAATCATGAATTGAATCATGAATCTTGAATTGAATCATGAATCATGAAATAATTCATGAAATGAATAATGAATCATGAATTGAATCATGAATCATTAATTGAATCATGAATCATAAATCGAATCATGAATCATGAATTGAATCATGAATCATGAATCATGAATCGAATCATGAATCATGAATTGAATCATGAATCATGAATCACAAATTATGAATTGAATCATGAATCATGAAATGAATTAATGAATCATGTATTGAATCATGAATCATGAATTGAATCAGGAATCATGAATCATGAAATGAATCATGAAATGAATCATGAATCATGAATTGAATCATGAATCACGAATTGAATCATGCATCATGAATTGAATCATGAATTATAAATCGAATCATGAATCATGAATCAGGAATTAAATCATGAATCATGAATCATGAATTAAATCATAAATCATGAATTGAATCATGAATAATGAATCATGAATCGAATCATGAATTATGAAATAAATCATGAATTGAATCATGAATTGAATCATGAATCATGAATCATGAATCGAATCATGAATCATGAAATAAATCATGAATTGAATAAAGATTCATGAATCATGAATTTAATCATGAATCATAATTCGAATCATGAATCATGATTCAAGAATTGAATCATGAATCATGAATTGAATCATGAATCATATATCGAATCATGAATCATGAATCATGAATCGAATCATGAATTGAATCATGAATCATGAATTGAATCATGAATCATGAATCATGAATCGAATCATGAATCATAATTCATGAATCATGAATCGAATCATGAATCATGAATCATGAATTGAATCATGAATCATGACTCATGAATTGATTCATGAATCATGAATTGAATCATGAATTGAATCAGGAATCATGAATCATGAATTGAATTATGAATCATGAATCGAATCATGAATCATGAATTGAATCATGAATCATGAATTGAATCATGAATCATGAATTATGAATTGAATCATGAGTCATGAATCATAAATTAAATCATAAATCATAAAATGAATCATGAATCATGAATTGAATCATGAATCGAATCATGAATCTTGAATTCAATCATGAATCATGAATTCAATCATGAATCATGAAATGAATCATGAATTGAATCATGAATTCAAACATGAATCATGAATCGAATCATGAATCATGAATTTAATCATGAATTGAATCAAGAATTGAATCATGCATTGAATCATGAATCATGAATCATGCATTGAATCATGAATCATGAATCATGAATTGAATCATGAATCATGAATTGAATTATTAATTGAAACAAGAATTGAATCATGAATTGAATCATGAATCATGAATCGAATCATGATTCATGAATTGAATCATGAATCATGAATTGAATCATGAATCATGAATCATGAATTGAATCATGAAACATGAATCATGAAATGAATCAAGAATCATGAATTGAATCATGAATCATGAATTGAATCAGGAATCATGGATAATGAAATGAATCATGAAATGAATCATGAATTGAATCATGAATCTTGAATTGAATTATGAATCATAAATTGAATCATGAATTGAATCATGAATCATAAATTGAATCATGAATTGAATCATGAATTATGAATCATAAATTGAATCATGAATTGAATCATGAATTGAATCATGAATCATGAATTGAATCAGGAATCATGAAATGAATCATGAAATGAATCATGAATCATGAATTGAATCATGAATCACGAATTGAATCATGCATCATGAATTGAATCATGAATTATAAATCAAATCATGAATCATGAATCATGAATCATGAATTAAATCATAAATCATGAATTGAATCATGAATTGAATCATGAATCATGAATCATGAATCGAATCATGAATCATGAAATAAATCATGAATTGAATCATGAATTGAATCATGAATTGAATGATGAATGATGAATCATGAATCGAATCATGAATCATGAATTGAATCATGAATCATCAATTGAATCATGAATCATGAATCATGAATTAAATCATGAATTGAATAATGAATTATAAATCATAAGTTGAATCATGAATTGAATCATGAATTGAATCATTAATCATGAATCATGAAATGAATCATGAATCATGAATTGAATCATGAATCATGAATTGAATCATGAATTGAATCATGAATCATAAATCGAATCATGAATCATGAATTGAATCATGAATCATGAATCATGAATCAAATCATGAATCATGAATTGAATCATGAATCATGAATCACAAATTATGAATTGAATCATGAATCATGAATTGAATCATGAATCATGAATCGAATCATGAATCATGAATCATGAATTGAATAATGAATCATGAATCATAAATTGAATCATGAATTGAATCATGAATTATGAATCATAAATTGAATCATGAATTGAATCATTAATTGAATCATGAATCATGGAATGAATCATGAATCATGTATTGAATCATGAATCATGAAATGAATCATGAATCATGAATTGAATCATGAATCATGAAATGAATCATGAATCATGAATTGAATCATGAATCACGAATTGAATCATGCATCATGAATTGAATCATGAATTATAAATCAAATCATGAATCATGAATCATGAATCAGGAATTAAATCATGAATCATGAATTAAATCATAAATCATGAATTGAATCATGAATTGAATAATGAATCATGAATCATGAATCGAATCATGAATTATGAAATAAATCATGAATTGAATCATGAATTGAATCATGAATCATGAATCATGAATCGAATCATGAATCATGAAAAAAAATCATGAATTGAATAAAGATTCATGAAGCATGAATTGAATCATAAATCATGAATCATGAATTTAATCATGAATCATAATTCGAATCATGAATCATGATTCAAGAATTGAATCATGAATCATGATTCAAGAATTGAATCATGAATCATGAATCGAATCATGAATCATGAATTGAATCATGAATCATGAATTAAATCATGAATCATGAATCATAAATCAAGAATTGAATCATGAATCATGAATCGAATCATGAATCATGAAATAAATCATGAATTGAATCAAGATTCATGAACCATGAATTGAATCATGAAATAAATCATGAATCATGAATTGAATCATAAATCATGAATCATGAATTTAATCATGAATCATAATTCGAATCATGAATCATGAATCATGAATTGAATCATGAATCATGAATCATGAATTGAATCATGAATCATGAATCATGAATTGAATCATAAATCATGAATCAAATCATGAATTGAATCATGAATCATGAAATGAATCATGAATCATGAATTGAATCATGAATCATGAATTGAATCAGGAATCATGAATCATGAAATGACTCATGAAATGAATCATGAATCATTAATTGAATCATGAATCACGAATTGAATCATGAATCATAAATCGAATCATGAATCATGAAATGAATCATAAATTGAATCTTGAATCATGAATTGAATCATGAATCATGAAATAAATAATGAATTGAATCATGAATTGAATCATGAATCATGAATCATGAATCGAATCATTAATCATGAAATAAATCATGAATTGAATCAAGATTTATGAACCATGAATTGAATAATGAAATAAATCATGAATCATGAATTGAATCATGAATCGAATAATGAATTACAAATTGAATCATGAATCATGAATCAAATAATGAATCATGAATTGAATCATGAATCATGAATCGAATCATGAATTGAATCATGAATTATGAATCATGAATTGAATCATAAATTATGAATCATGAATTTAATCATGAATCATAAATCAAATCATGAATCATGAATCATGAATCGAATCATGAATTGAATCATGAATCATGAATTGAATCATAAATCATGAATCATGAATCCAATCATGAATCATGAATCATGAATCAAATCATGAATTATGAATCATGAATTAAATCATGAATCATGACTCATGAATTGAATCATGAATCATGAATTGAATCATGAATCATGAATCGAATCATGAATTGAATCATGAATCATGAATCATGAATTGAATTATGAATCATGAATCGAATCATGAATCATGAATTGAGTCATGAATCATGAATTGAATCATGAATTGAATCATGAGTCATGAATCATGAATTGAATCATGAATCATGAATCGAATCATGAATTGAATCATGAATCATGAATTAAATCATGAATCATAAATCATGAATTGATTCATGAATCATGAATTGAATCATGAATCATGAATTGAATCATGAATCATAAAATGAATCATGAATTGAATCATGAATTCAAACATGAATCATGAATCGAATCATGAATCATGAATTGAATTATGAATTGAATCAATAATTGAATCATGCATTGAATCATGAATCATGAATCATGCATTGAATCATGAATCATGAATCATGAATTGAATCATGAATCAAGAATTGAATTATTAATTGAAACAAGAATTGAATCATGAATTGAATCATGAATCATGAATCGAATCATGATTCATGAATTGAATCATGAATCATGAATTGAATCATGAATCATGAATTGAATCATGAATTATGAATCATGAAATGAATCAAGAATCATGAATTGAATCATGAATCATGAATTAAATCATGAATCATGAATCATAAATCAAGAATTGAATCATGAATCGAATCATGAATCATGAAATAAATCATGAATTGAATCAAGATTCATGAACCATGAATTGAATCATGAAATAAATCATGAATCATGAATTGAATCATAAATCATGAATTTAATCATGAGTCATAATTCGAATCATGAATCATGAATCATGAATTGAATCATGAATCATGAATCATGAATTGAATCATAAATCATGAATCGAATCATGAATCATGAAATGAATCATGAATCATGAATTGAATCATGAATCATGAATTGAATCAGGAATCATGAATCATGAAATGAATCATGAAATGAATCATGAAATGACTCATGAAATGAATCATGAATCATTAATTGAATCATGAATCACGAATTGAATCATGAATCATAAATCGAATCATGAATCATGAAATGAATCATGAATTGAATCTTGAATCATGAATTGAATCATGAATCATGAAATAAATTTAGAATTGAATCATGAATTGAATCATGAATCATGAATCATGAATCATGAAATAAATCATGAATTGAATCAAGATTCATGAACCATGAATTGAATCATGAAATAAATCATGAATCATTAATTGAATCATAAATCATGAATCATAAATTTAATCATGAAATATGAATCGAATAATGAATTAAAAATTGAATCATGAATCATGAAGCAAATCATGAATCATGAATTGAATCATGAATCATGAATCGAATCATGAATTGAATCATGAATCATGAATTATGAATTGAATCATAAATTAAGAATCATGAATTTAATCATGAATCATATATCGAATCATGAATCATGAATCATGAATCGAATCATGAATTGAATCATGAATCATGAATTGAATCATAAATCATGAATCATGAATTGAATCATGAATCATGAATTGAATCATGAATCATGAATCGAATCATGAATTGAATCATGAATCATGAATCATGAATTGAATTATGAATCATGAATCGAATCATGAATCATGAATTGAATCATGAATCATGAATTGAATCATGAATCATGAATTGAATCATGAATCATGAATTGAATCATGAGTCATGAATCATGAATTGAATCATGAATCATGAATCGAATCATGAATTGAATCAAGATTTATGAACCATGAATTGAATAATGAAATAAATCATGAATCATGAATTGAATCATGAATCGAATAATGAATTAAAAATTGAATCATGAATCATGAATCAAATAATGAATCATGAATTGAATCATGAATCATGAATCGAATCATGAATTGAATCATGAATTATGAATCATGAATTGAATCATAAATTATGAATCATGAATTTAATCATGAATCATAAATCAAATCATGAATCATGAATCATGAATCGAATCATGAATTGAATCATGAATCATGAATTGAATCATAAATCATGAATCATGAATCCAATCATGAATCATGAATCATGAATCAAATCATGAATTATGAATCATGAATTAAATCATGAATCATGACTCATGAATTGAATCATGAATCATGAATTGAATCATGAATCATGAATCGAATCATGAATTGAATCATGAATCATGAATCATGAATTGAATTATGAATCATGAATCGAATCATGAATCATGAATTGAGTCATGAATCATGAATTGAATCATGAATTGAATCATGAGTCATGAATCATGAATTGAATCATGAATCATGAATCGAATCATGAATTGAATCATGAATCATGAATTAAATCATGAATCATAAATCATGAATTGATTCATGAATCATGAATTGAATCATGAATCATGAATTGAATCATGAATCATAAAATGAATCATGAATTGAATCATGAATTCAAACATGAATCATGAATCGAATCATGAATCATGAATTGAATTATGAATTGAATCAATAATTGAATCATGCATTGAATCATGAATCATGAATCATGCATTGAATCATGAATCATGAATCATGAATTGAATCATGAATCAAGAATTGAATTATTAATTGAAACAAGAATTGAATCATGAATTGAATCATGAATCATGAATCGAATCATGATTCATGAATTGAATCATGAATCATGAATTGAATCATGAATCATGAATTGAATCATGAATTATGAATCATGAAATGAATCAAGAATCATGAATTGAATCATGAATCATGAATTAAATCATGAATCATGAATCATAAATCAAGAATTGAATCATGAATCATGAATCGAATCATGAATCATGAAATAAATCATGAATTGAATCAAGATTCATGAACCATGAATTGAATCATGAAATAAATCATGAATCATGAATTGAATCATAAATCATGAATTTAATCATGAGTCATAATTCGAATCATGAATCATGAATCATGAATTGAATCATGAATCATGAATCATGAATTGAATCATAAATCATGAATCGAATCATGAATCATGAAATGAATCATGAATCATGAATTGAATCATGAATCATGAATTGAATCAGGAATCATGAATCATGAAATGAATCATGAAATGAATCATGAAATGACTCATGAAATGAATCATGAATCATTAATTGAATCATGAATCACGAATTGAATCATGAATCATAAATCGAATCATGAATCATGAAATGAATCATGAATTGAATCTTGAATCATGAATTGAATCATGAATCATGAAATAAATTTAGAATTGAATCATGAATCATGAATCATGAATCATGAAATAAATCATGAATTGAATCAAGATTCATGAACCATGAATTGAATCATGAAATAAATCATGAATCATTAATTGAATCATAAATCATGAATCATAAATTTAATCATGAAATATGAATCGAATAATGAATTAAAAATTGAATCATGAATCATGAAGCAAATCATGAATCATGAATCGAATCATGAATTGAATCATGAATCATGAATTGAATCATGAATCATGAATTGAATCATAAATTAAGAATCATGAATTTAATCATGAATCATATATCGAATCATGAATCATGAATCATGAATCGAATCATGAATTGAATCATGAATCATGAATTGAATCATAAATCATGAATCATGAATTGAATCATGAATCATGAATTGAATCATGAATCATGAATCGAATCATGAATTGAATCATGAATCATGAATCATGAATTGAATTATGAATCATGAATCGAATCATGAATCATGAATTGAATCATGAATCATGAATTGAATCATGAATCATGAATTGAATCATGAGTCATGAATCATGAATTGAATCATGAATCATGAATCGAATCATGAATTGAATCATGAATCATGAATTAAATCATGAATCATGAATCATAAAATGAATCATGAATCATGAAATGAATCATTAGTCATGAATTGAATCATGAATCATGAATCTTAAATTAAATCATGAATCATGAAATGAATCATAAATTGAATCATGAATCATGAATCATGAATCGAATCATGAATCATGAATTGAATCATGAATCGAATCATGAATCACGAATTGAATCATGAATCATAAATCGAATCATGAATCATGAAATGAATCATAAATTGAATCTTGAATCATGAATTGAATCATGAATCATGAAATAAATAATGAATTGAATCATGAATTGAATCATGAATCATGAATCATGAATCGAATCATTAATCATGAAATAAATCATGAATTGAATCAAGATTTATGAACCATGAATTGAATAATGAAATAAATCATGAATCATGAATTGAATCATGAATCGAATAATGAATTAAAAATTGAATCATGAATCATGAATCAAATAATGAATCATGAATTGAATCATGAATCATGAATCGAATCATGAATTGAATCATGAATCATGAATTGAATCATAAATTATGAATATTGAATTTAATCATGAATCATAAATCAAATCATGAATCATGAATCATGAATCGAATCATGAATTGAATCATGAATCATGAATTGAATCATAAATCATGAATCATGAATCCAATCATGAATCATGAATCATGAATCAAATCATGAATTATGAATCATGAATTAAATCATGAATCATGACTCATGAATTGAATCATGAATCATGAATTGAATCATGAATCATGAATCGAATCATGAATTGAATCATGAATCATGAATCATGAATTGAATTATGAATCATGAATCGAATCATGAATCATGAATTGAGTCATGAATCATGAATTGAATCATGAATTGAATCATGAGTCATGAATCATGAATTGAATCATGAATCATGAATCGAATCATGAATTGAATCATGAATCATGAATTAAATCATGAATCATAAATCATGAATTGATTCATGAATCATGAATTGAATCATGAATCATGAATTGAATCATGAATCATAAAATGAATCATGAATTGAATCATGAATTCAAACATGAATCATGAATCGAATCATGAATCATGAATTAAATTATGAATTGAATCAATAATTGAATCATGCATTGAATCATGAATCATGAATCATGCATTGAATCATGAATCATGAATTGAATCATGAATCAAGAATTGAATTATTAATTGAAACAAGAATTGAATCATGAATTGAATCATGAATCATGAATCGAATCATGATTCATGAATTGAATCATGAATCATGAATTGAATCATGAATCATGAATTGAATCATGAATTATGAATCATGAAATGAATCAAGAATCATGAATTGAATCATGAATCATGAATTAAATCATGAATCATGAATCATAAATCAAGAATTGAATCATGAATCGAATCATGAATCATGAAATAAATCATGAATTGAATCAAGATTCATGAACCATGAATTGAATCATGAAATAAATCATGAATCATGAATTGAATCATAAATCATGAATTTAATCATGAGTCATAATTCGAATCATGAATCATGAATCATGAATTGAATCATGAATCATGAATTGAATCATAAATCATGAATCGAATCATGAATCATGAAATGAATCATGAATCATGAATTGAATCATGAATCATGAATTGAATCAGGAATCATGAATCATGAAATGAATCATGAAATGAATCATGAAATGACTCATGAAATGAATCATGAATCATTAATTGAATCATGAATCACGAATTGAATCATGAATCATAAATCGAATCATGAATCATGAAATGAATCATGAATTGAATCTTGAATCATGAATTGAATCATGAATCATGAAATAAATTTAGAATTGAATCATGAATTGAATCATGAATCATGAATCGAATCATGAATCATGAAATAAATCATGAATTGAATCAAGATTCATGAACCATGAATTGAATCATGAAATAAATCATGAATCATTAATTGAATCATAAATCATGAATCATAAATTTAATCATGAATCATGAATCGAATAATGAATTAAAAATTGAATCATGAATCATGAAGCAAATCATGAATCATGAATTGAATCATGAATCATGAATCGAATCATGAATTGAATCATGAATCATGAATCATGAATTGAATCATAAATTAAGAATCATGAATTTAATCATGAATCATATATCGAATCATGAATCATGAATCATGAATCGAATCATGAATTGAATCATGAATCATGAATTGAATCATAAATCATGAATCATGAATCCAATCATGAATCATGAATCATGAATCGAATCATGAATCATTAATCATGAATTAAATCATGAATCATGACTCATGAATTGAATCATGAATCATGAATTGAATCATGAATCATGAATCGAATCATGAATTGAATCATGAATCATGAATTGAATCATGAATCATAAAATGAATCATGAATTGAATCATGAATTCAAACATGAATCATGAATCGAATCATGAATCATGAATTGAATTATGAATTGAATCAATAATTGAATCATGCATTGAATCATGAATCATGAATCATGCATTGAATCATGAATCATGAATCATGAATTGAATCATGAATCAAGAATTGAATTATTAATTGAAACAAGAATTGAATCATGAATTGAATCATGAATCATGAATCGAATCATGATTCATGAATTGAATCATGAATCATGAATTGAATCATGAATCATGAATTGAATCATGAATTATGAATCATGAAATGAATCAAGAATCATGAATTGAATCATGAATCATGAATTAAATCATGAATCATGAATCATAAATCAAGAATTGAATCATGAATCATGAATCGAATCATGAATCATGAAATAAATCATGAATTGAATCAAGATTCATGAACCATGAATTGAATCATGAAATAAATCATGAATCATGAATTGAATCATAAATCATGAATTTAATCATGAGTCATAATTCGAATCATGAATCATGAATCATGAATTGAATCATGAATCATGAATCATGAATTGAATCATAAATCATGAATCGAATCATGAATCATGAAATGAATCATGAATCATGAATTGAATCATGAATCATGAATTGAATCAGGAATCATGAATCATGAAATGAATCATGAAATGAATCATGAAATGACTCATGAAATGAATCATGAATCATTAATTGAATCATGAATCACGAATTGAATCATGAATCATAAATCGAATCATGAATCATGAAATGAATCATGAATTGAATCTTGAATCATGAATTGAATCATGAATCATGAAATAAATTTAGAATTGAATCATGAATCATGAATCATGAAATAAATCATGAATTGAATCAAGATTCATGAACCATGAATTGAATCATGAAATAAATCATGAATCATTAATTGAATCATAAATCATGAATCATAAATTTAATCATGAAATATGAATCGAATAATGAATTAAAAATTGAATCATGAATCATGAAGCAAATCATGAATCATGAATCGAATCATGAATTGAATCATGAATCATGAATTGAATCATGAATCATGAATTGAATCATAAATTAAGAATCATGAATTTAATCATGAATCATATATCGAATCATGAATCATGAATCATGAATCGAATCATGAATTGAATCATGAATCATGAATTGAATCATAAATCATGAATCATGAATTGAATCATGAATCATGAATTGAATCATGAATCATGAATCGAATCATGAATTGAATCATGAATCATGAATCATGAATTGAATTATGAATCATGAATCGAATCATGAATCATGAATTGAATCATGAATCATGAATTGAATCATGAATCATGAATTGAATCATGAGTCATGAATCATGAATTGAATCATGAATCATGAATCGAATCATGAATTGAATCATGAATCATGAATTAAATCATGAATCATGAATCATAAAATGAATCATGAATCATGAAATGAATCATTAGTCATGAATTGAATCATGAATCATGAATCTTAAATTAAATCATGAATCATGAAATGAATCATAAATTGAATCATGAATCATGAATCATGAATCGAATCATGAATCATGAATTGAATCATGAATCGAATCATGAATCACGAATTGAATCATGAATCATAAATCGAATCATGAATCATGAAATGAATCATAAATTGAATCTTGAATCATGAATTGAATCATGAATCATGAAATAAATAATGAATTGAATCATGAATTGAATCATGAATCATGAATCATGAATCGAATCATTAATCATGAAATAAATCATGAATTGAATCAAGATTTATGAACCATGAATTGAATAATGAAATAAATCATGAATCATGAATTGAATCATGAATCGAATAATGAATTAAAAATTGAATCATGAATCATGAATCAAATAATGAATCATGAATTGAATCATGAATCATGAATCGAATCATGAATTGAATCATGAATCATGAATTGAATCATAAATTATGAATATTGAATTTAATCATGAATCATAAATCAAATCATGAATCATGAATCATGAATCGAATCATGAATTGAATCATGAATCATGAATTGAATCATAAATCATGAATCATGAATCCAATCATGAATCATGAATCATGAATCAAATCATGAATTATGAATCATGAATTAAATCATGAATCATGACTCATGAATTGAATCATGAATCATGAATTGAATCATGAATCATGAATCGAATCATGAATTGAATCATGAATCATGAATCATGAATTGAATTATGAATCATGAATCGAATCATGAATCATGAATTGAGTCATGAATCATGAATTGAATCATGAATTGAATCATGAGTCATGAATCATGAATTGAATCATGAATCATGAATCGAATCATGAATTGAATCATGAATCATGAATTAAATCATGAATCATAAATCATGAATTGATTCATGAATCATGAATTGAATCATGAATCATGAATTGAATCATGAATCATAAAATGAATCATGAATTGAATCATGAATTCAAACATGAATCATGAATCGAATCATGAATCATGAATTAAATTATGAATTGAATCAATAATTGAATCATGCATTGAATCATGAATCATGAATCATGCATTGAATCATGAATCATGAATTGAATCATGAATCAAGAATTGAATTATTAATTGAAACAAGAATTGAATCATGAATTGAATCATGAATCATGAATCGAATCATGATTCATGAATTGAATCATGAATCATGAATTGAATCATGAATCATGAATTGAATCATGAATTATGAATCATGAAATGAATCAAGAATCATGAATTGAATCATGAATCATGAATTAAATCATGAATCATGAATCATAAATCAAGAATTGAATCATGAATCGAATCATGAATCATGAAATAAATCATGAATTGAATCAAGATTCATGAACCATGAATTGAATCATGAAATAAATCATGAATCATGAATTGAATCATAAATCATGAATTTAATCATGAGTCATAATTCGAATCATGAATCATGAATCATGAATTGAATCATGAATCATGAATTGAATCATAAATCATGAATCGAATCATGAATCATGAAATGAATCATGAATCATGAATTGAATCATGAATCATGAATTGAATCAGGAATCATGAATCATGAAATGAATCATGAAATGAATCATGAAATGACTCATGAAATGAATCATGAATCATTAATTGAATCATGAATCACGAATTGAATCATGAATCATAAATCGAATCATGAATCATGAAATGAATCATGAATTGAATCTTGAATCATGAATTGAATCATGAATCATGAAATAAATTTAGAATTGAATCATGAATTGAATCATGAATCATGAATCGAATCATGAATCATGAAATAAATCATGAATTGAATCAAGATTCATGAACCATGAATTGAATCATGAAATAAATCATGAATCATTAATTGAATCATAAATCATGAATCATAAATTTAATCATGAATCATGAATCGAATAATGAATTAAAAATTGAATCATGAATCATGAAGCAAATCATGAATCATGAATTGAATCATGAATCATGAATCGAATCATGAATTGAATCATGAATCATGAATCATGAATTGAATCATAAATTAAGAATCATGAATTTAATCATGAATCATATATCGAATCATGAATCATGAATCATGAATCGAATCATGAATTGAATCATGAATCATGAATTGAATCATAAATCATGAATCATGAATCCAATCATGAATCATGAATCATGAATCGAATCATGAATCATTAATCATGAATTAAATCATGAATCATGACTCATGAATTGAATCATGAATCATGAATTGAATCATGAATCATGAATCGAATCATGAATTGAATCATGAATCATGAATTGAATCATGAATCATAAAATGAATCATGAATTGAATCATGAATTCAAACATGAATCATGAATCGAATCATGAATCATGAATTGAATTATGAATTGAATCAATAATTGAATCATGCATTGAATCATGAATCATGAATCATGCATTGAATCATGAATCATGAATCATGAATTGAATCATGAATCAAGAATTGAATTATTAATTGAAACAAGAATTGAATCATGAATTGAATCATGAATCATGAATCGAATCATGATTCATGAATTGAATCATGAATCATGAATTGAATCATGAATCATGAATTGAATCATGAATTATGAATCATGAAATGAATCAAGAATCATGAATTGAATCATGAATCATGAATTAAATCATGAATCATGAATCATAAATCAAGAATTGAATCATGAATCATGAATCGAATCATGAATCATGAAATAAATCATGAATTGAATCAAGATTCATGAACCATGAATTGAATCATGAAATAAATCATGAATCATGAATTGAATCATAAATCATGAATTTAATCATGAGTCATAATTCGAATCATGAATCATGAATCATGAATTGAATCATGAATCATGAATCATGAATTGAATCATAAATCATGAATCGAATCATGAATCATGAAATGAATCATGAATCATGAATTGAATCATGAATCATGAATTGAATCAGGAATCATGAATCATGAAATGAATCATGAAATGAATCATGAAATGACTCATGAAATGAATCATGAATCATTAATTGAATCATGAATCACGAATTGAATCATGAATCATAAATCGAATCATGAATCATGAAATGAATCATGAATTGAATCTTGAATCATGAATTGAATCATGAATCATGAAATAAATTTAGAATTGAATCATGAATCATGAATCATGAATCATGAAATAAATCATGAATTGAATCAAGATTCATGAACCATGAATTGAATCATGAAATAAATCATGAATCATTAATTGAATCATAAATCATGAATCATAAATTTAATCATGAAATATGAATCGAATAATGAATTAAAAATTGAATCATGAATCATGAAGCAAATCATGAATCATGAATCGAATCATGAATTGAATCATGAATCATGAATTGAATCATGAATCATGAATTATGAATTGAATCATAAATTAAGAATCATGAATTTAATCATGAATCATATATCGAATCATGAATCATGAATCATGAATCGAATCATGAATTGAATCATGAATCATGAATTGAATCATAAATCATGAATCATGAATTGAATCATGAATCATGAATTGAATCATGAATCATGAATCGAATCATGAATTGAATCATGAATCATGAATCATGAATTGAATTATGAATCATGAATCGAATCATGAATCATGAATTGAATCATGAATCATGAATTGAATCATGAATCATGAATTGAATCATGAGTCATGAATCATGAATTGAATCATGAATCATGAATCGAATCATGAATTGAATCATGAATCATGAATTAAATCATGAATCATGAATCATAAAATGAATCATGAATCATGAAATGAATCATTAGTCATGAATTGAATCATGAATCATGAATCTTAAATTAAATCATGAATCATGAAATGAATCATAAATTGAATCATGAATCATGAATCATGAATCGAATCATGAATCATGAATTGAATCATGAATCGAATCATGAATCACGAATTGAATCATGAATCATAAATCGAATCATGAATCATGAAATGAATCATAAATTGAATCTTGAATCATGAATTGAATCATGAATCATGAAATAAATAATGAATTGAATCATGAATTGAATCATGAATCATGAATCATGAATCGAATCATTAATCATGAAATAAATCATGAATTGAATCAAGATTTATGAACCATGAATTGAATAATGAAATAAATCATGAATCATGAATTGAATCATGAATCGAATAATGAATTAAAAATTGAATCATGAATCATGAATCAAATAATGAATCATGAATTGAATCATGAATCATGAATCGAATCATGAATTGAATCATGAATCATGAATTGAATCATAAATTATGAATATTGAATTTAATCATGAATCATAAATCAAATCATGAATCATGAATCATGAATCGAATCATGAATTGAATCATGAATCATGAATTGAATCATAAATCATGAATCATGAATCCAATCATGAATCATGAATCATGAATCAAATCATGAATTATGAATCATGAATTAAATCATGAATCATGACTCATGAATTGAATCATGAATCATGAATTGAATCATGAATCATGAATCGAATCATGAATTGAATCATGAATCATGAATCATGAATTGAATTATGAATCATGAATCGAATCATGAATCATGAATTGAGTCATGAATCATGAATTGAATCATGAATTGAATCATGAGTCATGAATCATGAATTGAATCATGAATCATGAATCGAATCATGAATTGAATCATGAATCATGAATTAAATCATGAATCATAAATCATGAATTGATTCATGAATCATGAATTGAATCATGAATCATGAATTGAATCATGAATCATAAAATGAATCATGAATTGAATCATGAATTCAAACATGAATCATGAATCGAATCATGAATCATGAATTAAATTATGAATTGAATCAATAATTGAATCATGCATTGAATCATGAATCATGAATCATGCATTGAATCATGAATCATGAATTGAATCATGAATCAAGAATTGAATTATTAATTGAAACAAGAATTGAATCATGAATTGAATCATGAATCATGAATCGAATCATGATTCATGAATTGAATCATGAATCATGAATTGAATCATGAATCATGAATTGAATCATGAATTATGAATCATGAAATGAATCAAGAATCATGAATTGAATCATGAATCATGAATTAAATCATGAATCATGAATCATAAATCAAGAATTGAATCATGAATCGAATCATGAATCATGAAATAAATCATGAATTGAATCAAGATTCATGAACCATGAATTGAATCATGAAATAAATCATGAATCATGAATTGAATCATAAATCATGAATTTAATCATGAGTCATAATTCGAATCATGAATCATGAATCATGAATTGAATCATGAATCATGAATTGAATCATAAATCATGAATCGAATCATGAATCATGAAATGAATCATGAATCATGAATTGAATCATGAATCATGAATTGAATCAGGAATCATGAATCATGAAATGAATCATGAAATGAATCATGAAATGACTCATGAAATGAATCATGAATCATTAATTGAATCATGAATCACGAATTGAATCATGAATCATAAATCGAATCATGAATCATGAAATGAATCATGAATTGAATCTTGAATCATGAATTGAATCATGAATCATGAAATAAATTTAGAATTGAATCATGAATTGAATCATGAATCATGAATCGAATCATGAATCATGAAATAAATCATGAATTGAATCAAGATTCATGAACCATGAATTGAATCATGAAATAAATCATGAATCATTAATTGAATCATAAATCATGAATCATAAATTTAATCATGAATCATGAATCGAATAATGAATTAAAAATTGAATCATGAATCATGAAGCAAATCATGAATCATGAATTGAATCATGAATCATGAATCGAATCATGAATTGAATCATGAATCATGAATCATGAATTGAATCATAAATTAAGAATCATGAATTGAATCATGAATCATGAATTGAATCATAAATTATGAATATTGAATTTAATCATGAATCATAAATCAAATCATGAATCATGAATCATGAATCGAATCATGAATTGAATCATGAATCATGAATTGAATCATAAATCATGAATCATGAATCCAATCATGAATCATGAATCATGAATCAAATCATGAATTATGAATCATGAATTAAATCATGAATCATGACTCATGAATTGAATCATGAATCATGAATTGAATCATGAATCATGAATCGAATCATGAATTGAATCATGAATCATGAATCATGAATTGAATTATGAATCATGAATCGAATCATGAATCATGAATTGAGTCATGAATCATGAATTGAATCATGAATTGAATCATGAGTCATGAATCATGAATTGAATCATGAATCATGAATCGAATCATGAATTGAATCATGAATCATGAATTAAATCATGAATCATAAATCATGAATTGATTCATGAATCATGAATTGAATCATGAATCATGAATTGAATCATGAATCATAAAATGAATCATGAATTGAATCATGAATTCAAACATGAATCATGAATCGAATCATGAATCATGAATTAAATTATGAATTGAATCAATAATTGAATCATGCATTGAATCATGAATCATGAATCATGCATTGAATCATGAATCATGAATTGAATCATGAATCAAGAATTGAATTATTAATTGAAACAAGAATTGAATCATGAATTGAATCATGAATCATGAATCGAATCATGATTCATGAATTGAATCATGAATCATGAATTGAATCATGAATCATGAATTGAATCATGAATTATGAATCATGAAATGAATCAAGAATCATGAATTGAATCATGAATCATGAATTAAATCATGAATCATGAATCATAAATCAAGAATTGAATCATGAATCGAATCATGAATCATGAAATAAATCATGAATTGAATCAAGATTCATGAACCATGAATTGAATCATGAAATAAATCATGAATCATGAATTGAATCATAAATCATGAATTTAATCATGAGTCATAATTCGAATCATGAATCATGAATCATGAATTGAATCATGAATCATGAATTGAATCATAAATCATGAATCGAATCATGAATCATGAAATGAATCATGAATCATGAATTGAATCATGAATCATGAATTGAATCAGGAATCATGAATCATGAAATGAATCATGAAATGAATCATGAAATGACTCATGAAATGAATCATGAATCATTAATTGAATCATGAATCACGAATTGAATCATGAATCATAAATCGAATCATGAATCATGAAATGAATCATGAATTGAATCTTGAATCATGAATTGAATCATGAATCATGAAATAAATTTAGAATTGAATCATGAATTGAATCATGAATCATGAATCGAATCATGAATCATGAAATAAATCATGAATTGAATCAAGATTCATGAACCATGAATTGAATCATGAAATAAATCATGAATCATTAATTGAATCATAAATCATGAATCATAAATTTAATCATGAATCATGAATCGAATAATGAATTAAAAATTGAATCATGAATCATGAAGCAAATCATGAATCATGAATTGAATCATGAATCATGAATCGAATCATGAATTGAATCATGAATCATGAATCATGAATTGAATCATAAATTAAGAATCATGAATTTAATCATGAATCATATATCGAATCATGAATCATGAATCATGAATCGAATCATGAATTGAATCATGAATCATGAATTGAATCATAAATCATGAATCATGAATCCAATCATGAATCATGAATCATGAATCGAATCATGAATCATTAATCATGAATTAAATCATGAATCATGACTCATGAATTGAATCATGAATCATGAATTGAATCATGAATCATGAATCGAATCATGAATTGAATCATGAATCATGAATCATGAATTGAATTATGAATCATGAATCGAATCATGAATCATGAATTGAATCATGAATCATGAATTGAATCATGAATCATGAATTGAATCATGAATCATGAATTGAATCATGAGTCATGAATCATGAATTGAATCATGAATCATGAATCGAATCATGAATTGAATCATGAATCATGAATTAAATCATGAATCATGAATCATAAAATGAATCATGAATCATGAAATGAATCATTAGTCATGAATTAAATCATGAATCATGAATCTTAAATTAAATCATGAATCATGAAATGAATCATAAATTGAATCATGAATCATGAATCATGAATTAAATCATGAATCATGAATTGAATCATGAATCGAATCATGAATCATGAATTGAATCATGTATCATGAATTGAATCATGAATCATGAAATGAATCATGAATTGAATCATGAATTCAAACATGAATCATGAATCGAATCATGAATCATGAATTGAATTATGAATTGAATCAATAATTGAATCATGCATTGAATCATGAATCATGAATCATGCATTGAATCATGAATCATGAATCATGAATTGAATCATGAATCATGAATTGAATTATTAATTGAAACAAGAATTGAATCATGAATTGAATCATGAATCATGAATCGAATCATGATTCATATATTGAATCATGAATCATGAATTGAATCATGAATCATGAATTGAATCATGAATCATTAATTGAATCATGAATTATGAATCATGAAATGAATCAAGAATCATGAATTGAATCACGAATCATGAATTGAATCAGGAATCATGAATCATGAAATGAATCATGAAATGAATCATGAATTGAATCATGAATCTTGAATTGAATCATGAATCATGAAATGAATCATGAATCATGAATTGAATCATGAATTGATTCATAATTCATAAATCATGAATCATGAATTGAATCATGAATCATGAATTGAATCATGAATCATGAATCGAATCATGAATTATGAATCATGAATTGAATCATGAATCATGAATCATAAATTGAATCATGAATTGAATCAGGAATTATGAATCATAAATTGAATCATGAATTGAATCATGAATCATGCAATGAATCATGAATCATGAATTGAATCATGAATCATGAATCATGAATCGAATCATGAATCATGAATTAAATCATGAATCATGAATCATGAATCATGAATTGAATCATGAATCATGAATTGAATCATGAATCATGAATCGAATCATGAATCATGAATCATGAATTGAATCATGAATTGAATCATGAATTGAATCATGAATTATGAATCATAAATTGAATCATGAATTGAATCATGAATCATGAATTAATTCAGGAATCATGAATCATGAAATGAATCATGAAATGAATCATGAATCATGAATTGAATCATGAATCACGAATTGAATCATGCATCATCAATTGAATCATGAATTATAAATCGAATCATGAATCATGAATCATAAATCATGAATTGAATCATGAATTGAATCATGAATCATGATCATGAATCGAATCATGAATCATGAAATAAATCATGGATTGAATCATGAATTGAATCATGAATCATGCATTGAATCAGGAATCATGAATCATGAAATGAATCATGAATCATGAATTGAATCATGAATCACGAATTGAATCATGAATCATGAATTGAATCAGGAATCATGAATCATGAAATGAATCATGAAATGAATCATGACTCATGAATTGAATCATGAATCATGAATCAAATTATGAATCATGAAATAAATCATGAATTGAATCAAGATTCATGAACCATGAATTGAATCATGAAATAAATCATGAATCATGAATTCAATCATAAATCATGAATCATGAATTTAATCATGAATCATAAATCGAATCATGAATCAAGAATTGAATCATGATTCATGAAACGAATCATGAATCATAAATTGAATCATGAATCATGAATCATGAATCGAATCATGAATTGAATCATGAATCATGAATCATGAATTGAATCATGAATCATGAATTGAATCAGGAATCATGAATCATGAAATGAATCATGAAATGAATCATGAATCATGATTTGAATCATGAATCACAAATTGAATCATGCATCATGAATTGAATCATGAATCATAAATCGAATCATAAATCATGAATCGTGAATTGAATCATGCATCATGAATCATAAATTAAATCATAAATCCTGAATTGAATCATGAATCGAATCATGAATCATGAAATAAATCATAAATTGAATCAAGATTCATGAACCATAAATGTAATCATGAATCATGAATCGAATCATGAATCAAGAATTGAATCATGAATCATGAATCGAATCATGAATCATGAATTGAATAATGAATCATGAATCATGAATCGAATCATGAATTGAATCATGAATCATGAATCATGAATTGAATCATAAAACATGAATCATGAATTTAATCATGAATCAAATATCGAATTATGAATCAAGAATCGAATCATGAATTTAATCATAAATCATGAATCATAAATTGAATCATGAATCATGAATCATGAATAATGAATTGAATCATGAATCATGAATCATGAATTGAATCATGAATCATGAATCGAATCATGAATTGAATTATGAGTCATGAATCATGAATTGAATCATGAATCGAATCATGAATTGAATCATGAATGATGAATTGAATCATGAATCATGAATTGAATCATGAATCATGAATCATAAAATGAATCATGAATCATGAATTGAATCATTAATCATGAATTGAATCATGAATCACGAATCATGAATTAAATCATGAATCATGAAAAGAATCATGAAATGAATCATGAATCATGAATTGAATCATGAATCATGAATCGAATCATGAATCATGGATTGAATCATGAATCATGAATTGAATCATGAATCATGAATTATAAATCAAGAATTGAATCATGAATCATAAATTGAATCATGAATCATGAAATGAATCATGAATTGAATCATGAATTCAAACATGAATCATGAATCGAATCATGAATCATGAATTGAATTATGAATTGAATCAAGAATTGAATCATGCATTGAATCATGAATCATGAATCAAGAATTGAATCATGCATTGAATCATGAATTGAATCATGAATCACAAATTGAATCATGCATCATGAATTGAATCATGAATCATAAATCGAATCATAAATCATGAATCGTGAATTGAATCATGCATCATGAATCATAAATTAAATCATAAATCCTGAATTGAATCATGAATTGAATCATGAATCATGAATCATGAATCGAATCATGAATCATGAAATAAATCATAAATTGAATCAAGATTCATGAACCATAAATGTAATCATGAATCATGAATCGAATCATGAATCAAGAATTGAATCATGAATCATGAATCGAATCATGAATCATGAATTGAATAATGAATCATGAATCATGAATCGAATCATGAATTGAATCATGAATCATGAATCATGAATTGAATCATAAAACATGAATCATGAATTGAATCATGAATCATGATCATGAATCGAATCATGAATCATGAAATAAATCATGAATTGAATCATGAATTGAATCATGAATCATGAATTGAATCAGGAATCATGAATCATGAAATGAATCATGAAATGAATCATGACTCATGAATTGAATCATGAATCATGAATCGAATTATGAATCATGAAATAAATCATGAATTGAATCAAGATTCATGAACCATGAATTGAATCATGAAATAAATCATGAATCATGAATTCAATCATAAATCATGAATCATGAATTTAATCATGAATCATAAATCGAATCATGAATCAAGAATTGAATCATGATTCATGAAACGAATCATGAATCATAAATTGAATCATGAATCATGAATCATGAATCGAATCATGAATTGAATCATGAATCATGAATCATGAATTGAATCATGAATCATGAATTGAATCAGGAATCATGAATCATGAAATGAATCATGAAATGAATCATGAATCATGAATTGAATCATGAATCACAAATTGAATCATGCATCATGAATTGAATCATGAATCATAAATCGAATCATAAATCATGAATCGTGAATTGAATCATGCATCATGAATCATAAATTAAATCATAAATCCTGAATTGAATCATGAATTGAATCATGAATCATGAATCGAATCATGAATCATGAAATAAATCATAAATTGAATCAAGATTCATGAACCATAAATGTAATCATGAATCATGAATCGAATCATGAATCAAGAATTGAATCATGAATCATGAATCGAATCATGAATCATGAATTGAATAATGAATCATGAATCATGAATCGAATCATGAATTGAATCATGAATCATGAATCATGAATTGAATCATAAAACATGAATCATGAATTTAATCATGAATCAAATATCGAATTATGAATCATGAATCGAATCATGAATTTAATCATAAATCATGAATCATAAATTAAATCATGAATCATGAATCATGAATAATGAATTGAATCATGAATCATGAATTGAATCATGAATCATGAATCGAATCATGAATTGAATTATGAATCATGAATCGAATCATGAATCATGAATTGAATCATGAATTGAATCATGAATCATGAATGATGAATTGAATCATGAATCATGAATCGAATCATGAAATGAATTATGAATCATGAATTGAATCATGAATCATGAATCGAATCATGAATCATGGATTGAATCATGAATCATGAATTGAATCATGAATCATGAATTATAAATCAAGAATTGAATCATGAATCATAAATTGAATCATGAATCATGAAATGAATCATGAATTGAATCATGAATTCAAACATGAATCATGAATCGAATCATGAATCATGAATTGAATTATGAATTGAATCAAGAATTGAATCATGCATTGAATCATGAATCATGAATCAAGAATTGAATCATGCATTGAATCATGAATTGAATCATGAATCACAAATTGAATCATGCATCATGAATTGAATCATGAATCATAAATCGAATCATAAATCATGAATCGTGAATTGAATCATGCATCATGAATCATAAATTAAATCATAAATCCTGAATTGAATCATGAATTGAATCATGAATCATGAATCATGAATCGAATCATGAATCATGAAATAAATCATAAATTGAATCAAGATTCATGAACCATAAATGTAATCATGAATCATGAATCGAATCATGAATCAAGAATTGAATCATGAATCATGAATCGAATCATGAATCATGAATTGAATAATGAATCATGAATCATGAATCGAATCATGAATTGAATCATGAATCATGAATCATGAATTGAATCATAAAACATGAATCATGAATTTAATCATGAATCAAATATCGAATTATGAATCATGAATCGAATCATGAATTTAATCATAAATCATGAATCATAAATTGAATCATGAATCATGAATCATGAATAATGAATTGAATCATGAATCATGAATCATGAATTGAATCATGAATCATGAATCGAATCATGAATTGAATTATGAATCATGAATCGAATCATGAATCATGAATTGAATTATGAATTGAATCATGAATCATGAATGATGAATTGAATCATGAATCATGAATCGAATCATGAATTGAATTATGAGTCATGAATCATGAATTGAATCATGAATCGAATCATGAATTGAATCATGAAAGATGAATTGAATCATGAATCATGAATTGAATCATAAATCATGAATCATAAAATGAATCATGAATCATGAATTGAATCATTAATCATGAATTGAATCATGAATCACGAATCATGAATTAAATCATGAATCATGAAAAGAATCATGAAATGAATCATGAATCATGAATTGAATCATGAATCATGAATCGAATCATGAATCATGGATTGAATCATGAATCATGAATTGAATCATGAATCATAATTTATAAATCAAGAATTGAATCATGAATCATAAATTGAATCATGAATCATGAAATGAATCATGAATTGAATCATGAATTCAAACATGAATCATGAATCGAATCATGAATCATGAATTGAATTATGAATTGAATCAAGAATTGAATCATGCATTGAATCATGAATCATGAATCAAGAATTGAATCATGCATTGAATCATGAATTGAATCATGAATCACAAATTAAATCATGCATCATGAATTGAATCATGAATCATAAATCGAATCATAAATCATGAATCGTGAATTGAATCATGCATCATGAATCATAAATTAAATCATAAATCCTGAATTGAATCATGAATTGAATCATGAATCATGAATCATGAATCGAATCATGAATCATGAAATAAATCATAAATTGAATCAAGATTCATGAACCATAAATGTAATCATGAATCATGAATCGAATCATGAATCAAGAATTGAATCATGAATCATGAATCGAATCATGAATCATGAATTGAATAATGAATCATGAATCATGAATCGAATCATGAATTGAATCATGAATCATGAATCATGAATTGAATCATAAAACATGAATCATGAATTTAATCATGAATCAAATATCGAATTATGAATCATGAATCGAATCATGAATTTAATCATAAATCATGAATCATAAATTGAATCATGAATCATGAATCATGAATAATGAATTGAATCATGAATCATGAATCATGAATTGAATCATGAATCATGAATCGAATCATGAATTGAATTATGAATCATGAATCGAATCATGAATGATGAATTGAATCATGAATTGAATCATGAATCATGAATGATGAATTGAATCATGAATCATGAATCGAATCATGAATTGAATTATGAGTCATGAATCATGAATTGAATCATGAATCGAATCATGAATTGAATCATGAATGATGAATTGAATCATGAATCATGAATTGAATCATGAATCATGAATCATAAAATGAATCATGAATCATGAATTGAATCATTAATCATGAATTGAATCATGAATCACGAATCATGAATTAAATCATGAATCATGAAAAGAATCATGAAATGAATCATGAATCATGAATTGAATCATGAATCATGAATCGAATCATGAATCATGGATTGAATCATGAATCATGAATTGAATCATGAATCATGAATTATAAATCAAGAATTGAATCATGAATCATAAATTGAATCATGAACCATGAAATGAATCATGAATTGAATTATGAATTCAAACATGAATCATGAATCGAATCATGAATCATGAATTGAATTATGAATTGAATCAAGAATTGAATCATGCATTGAATCATGAATCATGAATCAAGAATTGAATCATGCATTGAATCATGAATTGAATCATGAATCATGAATTGAATCATGATTTATGAATTGAAACATGAATCATGAATCGAATTATGATTTATGAATTGAATAATGAATCATGAATTGAATCATGAATCATGATTCATGAAATTAATCATGAATCATGAATTGAATCATGAATCATGAATTGAATCATGAATTGAATCATTAATCATGAATTGAATCATGAATCATGAATCATGAATCATAAATCGAATCATGAATCATGAATTGAATCATGAATTATGAATCATGAATCGAATCATGAATCATGAATTGAATCATGAATCATGAATCACGAATCATGAATTGAATCATGAATCATGAATTGAATCATGAATCATGAATCGAATCATGAATCATTAATCATGAATTGAATCATGAATCATTAATCATGAATTGACTCATGAATTGAATCATGAATTATGAATCATAAATTGAATCATGAATTGAATCATGAATTGAATCATGAATCATGAAATGAATCATAAATCATGAATTGAATCATGAATCATGAATTAAATCAAGAATCATGAATCATGAAATGAATCATGAATCATGAATTGAATCATGAATCACGAATTGAATCATGCATCAGGAATTGAATCATGAATTATAAATCGAATCATGAATCATGTATCATGAATCATGAATTAAATCATAAATCATGAATCATGAATCGAATCATGAATTGAATCATAAATCATGAATCATAAATCCTGAATCATGAATTGAATCATGAATCATGAATCGAATCATGAATCATGAATCATAATTCGAATCATGAATTGAATCATGAATCATGAATCATGAATTGAATCATAAAACATGAATCATGAATTTAATCATGAATCATATATCGAATCATGAATCATGAATTGAATCATGAATCGAATCATGAATCATGAATCAAGAATTGAATCATACACCCTAACCCTAACCCTAACACTAACCCCCTAACCCTAACCCTAACCCTAACCCCTAACCCTAAACCCTAACCCTAACTCTAACCCTAACCCTAAACCTAACCCTAACCCTAACCCTAACCACTTAACCCTAAACCTAACCCCTAACCCTAACCCCCTAACCCCCTAACCCTAACATCCTAACCCTAACCCTAACACTAACCCCTAACCCTAACCCTAACCCTAACCCACTAACCCTAACCCTAACCCCCTAACCCTAACCCTAACCCTAACCTTAACTCTAACCCTAACCCTAACCCTAGTGCCTAACCCTAACCCTAATCCTAACCGTAACCCCTAACCCTAACCTTAACCCTAACCCTAACCCTTTAACCACTTAACCCTAACCCTAACCCATAACCCCTAATCCTAACCCTAACCCTA
>JAVHZZ010000040.1:552500-555000 GCA_036250195.1 Mixophyes australis | reverse complement strand
ACCATAACCCAAACCCCCTAACCCTAACCCCTTAACCCTAACCCTTACCCTAACCCCCTAACCCTAACCCTAACCTGCTAACCCTAACCCTAACCCCAAACCCTAACCTTAACTCTAACCCTAACCCCTAACCCTAAACCCTAACCCTAACCCTAACTCTAACCCTAACTATAAACCTAACCCTAACCCTAACCACTTAACCCTAAACCTAACCCCTAACCCTAACCCCCTAACCCCCTAACCCTAACCCTAACCCTAACACTAACCCCTAACCCTAACCCTAACCCCATAACCCTAACCCTAACCCTAACCCCCTAACCCTAACCCTAACCCTAACACTAACCCCTAACCCTAACCCTAACTCTAACCCCATAACCCTAACCCTAACCCCCTAACCCTAACCCTAATCTTTACTCTAAGCCTAACCCTAACCCTAACCCTAACCCCTAACCCTAACCCTAACCCTAATCCTAATCCTAACCCTAACCCCTAACCCTAACCCTAACCCTAACCCTAACCCTAACACTCACCCTTACCCTAACCCCTAACCCTAACTGTAACCCTAACACTAACCCCTAACCCTAACCCCTTAACCCTAACCCTAATCCTAACCCTAACCCTAACCCCCTAACCCTTTAACCCTAACCCTAACCCTTACCCCCTAACCCTAACCCGCTAACCCTAACCCTAACCCTAACCCCAAACCCTAACCCTAACCCTAACCCCTAACCATAAAACCTAACCCTAACTCTAACCCTAACCCTAAACCTAACCCTAACCCCCTAACCCTAACCTTAACCCTAACCCCTAACCCTAACCCTTACCCTAACCCTAACCCTAACCCCTAACCTTAACCCTAACCCTAACCCCTTAACCCTAACCCTAACCCTAACCCAGAACCCCTAACCCTAACCCTAACCCCAACTCTAATCCTAACCCTAACCCCTAACCCTAACCCTAACCTTAAGCCTAACCTTAACCCTAACCCCTTAACCCTAACCCTGATCCTAACCCTGACCCCTAACAGCTAACCCTAACCCTAACCCCAAACCCTAACCCTAACCCTAACCCTAATCCTAACCCTTAACCCTAACCCTAACCTTAACCCTAACCCTAGCCCTAACCCTAACCCTAACCCCAAACCCTAACCCTAACCCTAGCCCTAACCCTAACCCTAACCCCCTAACCCTAACCCTAGCCCTAACCCTAACCCTAAACCCAACTCTAACCCTAACCCTAACCCTAACCCTAACCCTAACCTCTAACCCTAACCCTAACCCTAAACCTAACCCTAAACCCCCAACCCTAACCCTAACCCTAACCCCTAACCCTAACCCTAACCCTAACCACTTAACCCTAAACCTAACCCCTAACCCTAACCCCCTAACCCCCTAACCCTAACCCTAACCCCCTAACCTTAACCCTAACACTAACCCCTAACCCTAACCCTAACCCTAACCCTAACCCCGTAACCCTAACCCTAACCCCCTAACCCTAACCTTTACTCTAACCCTAACCTAACCCTAGCCCTAACCCCAAACCCTAACCCTAACCCTTATCCTAACCCTAACCCCTAACCTTAACCCTAACCCTAACCCCTTAACCCTAACCCTAACCCTAACCCTAACCCTAACCCCTAAACCCTAACCCTAACCCTAACCTTAACTCTAACCCCAAACCCTAACCCTAACCCTAACCTCTAATCCTAACCCTAACCCTAACCCCATAACCCTAACCCTAACCCCCTAACCCTAACCCCATAACCCTAACCCTAACCCCCTAACCATAACCCTAACCCTAACCCTAACCCCTAACCCTAACCCTAACCCTAACCTTAAGCCTAACCTTAACCCTAACCCCTTAACCCTAACCCTAATCCTAACCCTGACCCCTAACAGCTAACCCTAACCCTAACCCCAAACCCTAACCCTAACCCTAACCCTAATCCTAACCCTAAACCCTAACCCTAACCCTAGCCCTAACCCTAACCCTAACCCCAAACCCTAACCCTAACCCTAGCCCTAACCCTAACCCCCTAACCCTAACCCTAGCCCTAACCCTAACCCTAACCCCAACTCTAACCCTAACCCTAACCCTAACCTCTAACCCTAACCCTAAACCTAACCCTAACCCCCCAACCCTAACCCTAACCCTAACCCCTAACCCTAACCCTAACCCTAACCACTTAACCCTAACCCTAACCCCTAACCTTAACCCTAACCCCTTAACCCTAACCCTAACCCAGAACCCCTAAACCTAACCCTAACCCCAACTCTAACCCTAACCCTTACCCTAACCCCTAACCCTAACCCTAAAGTTAAGCCTAACCTTAACCCTAACCCCTTAACCCTAACCCTAATCCTAACCCTGACCCCTAACAGCTAACCCTAACCCCAAACCCTAACCCTAACCCTAAACCCTAACCCTAACCCTAACCCTAGCCCTAACCCTAACCCTAACCCCAAACCCTAACCCTAACCCTAGCCCTAACCCTAACCCT
>JAVHZZ010000040.1:542500-547500 GCA_036250195.1 Mixophyes australis | reverse complement strand
CCTAACCCTAACCCTAGCCCTTACCCTAACCCTAACCCCAAACCCTAACCCTAACCCTAGCCCTAACCCTAACCCTAACCCCCTAACCCTAACCCTAGCCCTAACCCTAACCCTAAACCCAACTCTAACCCTAACCCTAACCCTAACCCTAACCTCTAACCCTAACCCTAACCCTAAACCTAACCCTAACCCCCCAACCCTAACCCTAACCCCTAACCCTAACCCTAACCCTAACCACTTAACCCTAAACCTAACCCCTAACCCTAACCCCCTAACCCCCTAACCCTAACCCTAACCCCCTAACCTTAACCCTAACACTAACCCCTAACCCTAACCCTAACCCTAACCCTAACCCCGTAACCCTAATCCTAACCCCCTAACCCTAACCTTTACTCTAACCCTAACCTAACCCTAGCCCTAACCCCTAACCCTAACCCTTATCCTAACCCTAACCCCTAACCCTAACCTTAACCCTAACCCTAACCCCTTAACCCTAACCCTAACCCTAACCCCTAACCCTAACCCTAACCTTAACTCTAACCCCAAACCCTAACCCTAACCCTAACCTCTAATCCTAACCCTAACCCTAACCCCATAACCCTAACCCTAACCCCCTAACCCTAACCCCATAACCCTAACCCTAACCCCCTAACCCTAACCCTTAACCCTAACCCTAACCCCTAACCCTAACCCTAACCCTAACCCTAACCTTAAGCCTAACCTTAACCCTAACCCCTTAACCCTAACCCTAATCCTAACCCTGACCCCTAACAGCTAACCCTAACCTAACCCCAAACCCTAACCCTAACCCTAACCCTAATCCTAACCCTAAACCCTAACCCTAACCCTAACCCTAACCCTAGCCCTAACCCTAACCCTAACCCCAAACCCTTACCCTAACCCTAGCCCTAACCCTAACCCTAACCCCCTAACCCTAACCCTAGCCCTAACCCTAACCCTAACCCCAACTCTAACCCTAACCCTAACCCTAACCTCTAACCCTAACCCTAACCCTAAACCTAACCCTAACCCCCCAACCATAACCCTAACCCTAACCCCTAACCCTAACCCTAACCCTAACCACTTAACCCTAAACCTAACCCCTAACCCTAACCCCCTAACCCCCTAACCCTAACCCCCTAACCTTAACCCTAACACTAACCCCTAACCCTAACCCTAACCCTAACCCTAACCCTGTAACCCTAACCCTAACCCCCTAACCCTAACCCTAACCTTTACTCTAACCCTAACCCTAACCCTAGCCCTAACCCCTAACCCTAACCCTAACCCTAATCCTAACCCTAACCCCTAACCCTAACCTTAACCCTAACCCTAACCCCTTAACCCTAACCCTAACCCTAACCCCTAACCCCTAACCCTAACCCTAACCTTAACTCTAACCCCAAACCCTAACCCTAACCCTAACCTCTAATCCTAACCCTAACCCTAACCCCATAACCCTAACCCTAACCCCCTAACCCTAACCCTAACCCTAACCCTAACCCCTAACCCTAACCGAAACCCTAACACTAACCCCTAACCCTAACCTTAACCCTAACCCCTTAACCCTAACCCTAATCCTAACCATAACCCTAACCCCCTAACCCTAACCCCTTAACCCTAACCCTAACCCTTACCCCCTAACCCTAACCCTAACCCTAAACCTAACCCTAACCCCCTAACCCTAACCTTAACCCTAACCCCTAACCCTAACCCTTACCCTAACCCTAACCCCTAACCTTAACCCTAACCCTAACCCCTTAACCCTAACCCTAACCCTAACCCTAACCCCTAACCCCTAACCCTAACCCTAACCCCAACTCTAACCCTAACCCTAACCCTAACCCCTAACCCTAACCCTAACCCTAACCCTAACCTTAAGCCTAACCTTAACCCTAACCCTAACCCTAACCCTAACCCTAACCCCTAACCCTAACCCTAACCCTAACCCTAACCTTAAGCCTAAGCCTAACCCTAACCCTAACCCTAACCCTAACCCTAACCTTAACTTTAACCCCTAATCCTAACCCTAACCCTAACCCCATAACCCTAACCCTAACCCTAGCCCCCTAACCCTAACCTTAACACTAACCCTAACCCTAACCCCTAACCCTAACCCTAACACTAACCCCTAACCCTAACCCTAACCCTAACCCCTTAACCCTAACCCTAATCCTAACCATAACCCAAACCCCCTAACCCTAACCCTAACCCTTTAACCCTAACCCTAACCCTAACCCCCTAACCCTAACCTGCTAACCCTAACCCTAACCCCAAACCCTAACCCTAACCCTAACCCCTAACCCTAAACCCTAACCCTAACTCTAACCCTAACCCTAAACCTAACCCTAACCACTTAACTCTAAACCTAACCCCTAACCCTAACCCCCTAACCCCCTAACCCTAACCCCCTAACCCCCTAACCCTAACCCTAACCCTAACACTAACCCCTAACCCTAACCCTAACCCACTAACCCAAACCCTAACCCTAACCCCCTAACCCTAACCCTAACCCTAACCTTAACTCTAACCCTAACCCTAACCCTATCCCTAACGCCTAACCCTAACCCTAATCCTAACCCTAACCCCTAACCCTAACCTTAACCCTAACCCTAACCCTAACCCTAACCCCTTAACCACTTAACCCTAACCCTAACCCTAACCCGTAACCCATAACCCTAACCCTAACCTTAACTCTAACCCCAAACCCTAACCCAAACCCCTAATCCTAACCCTAACCCTAACCCTAACCCTAATCCTAACCCTAACCCCTAACCCTAACCTTAACCCTAACCCTAACCCTAACCCTAAAATGTCCCTAACCTCTAACCCTAACCCTAACCCTAACCCCTTAACCCTAACCCTAATCCTAACCATAACCCAAACCCCCTAACCCTAACCCCTTAACCCTAACCCTAACCCTAACCCTAACCCTAACCCTAATCCTAACCCTAACCCCTAACCCTAACCTTAACCCTAACCCTAACCCCTTAACCCTAACCCTAACCCTAACCCTAACCCCTAACCCCTAACCCTAACCCTAACCTTAACTCTAACCCCAAACCCTAATTCTAACCCTAACCCCTAATCCTAACCCTAACCCTAACCCCATAACCCTAACCCTAACCCCCTAACTCTAACCCTAACCCTAACACTCACCCTTACCCTAACCCCTAACCCTAAACGTAACCCTAACACTAACCCCTAACCCTAACCCTAACCCTAACCCCTTAACCCTAACCCTAATCCTAACCCTAATCCCCTAACCCTTTAACCCTAACCCTAACCCTTACCCCCTAACCCTAACCCGCTAACCCTAACCCTAACCCTAACCCCAAACCCTAACCCTAACCCTAACCCCTAACCCTAAAACCTAACCCTAACTCTAACCCTAACCCTAAACCTAACCCTAACCCCTTAACCCTAACCTTAACCCTAACCCCTAACCCTAACCCTTACCCTAACCCTAACCCTAACACCTAACCTTAACCCTAACCCTAACCCCTTAACCCTAACCCTAACCCTAACCCAGAACCCCTAACCCTAACCCTAACCCCAACTCTAACCCTAACCCTAACCCTAACCCCTAACCCTAACCCTAACCCTAACCCTAACCTTAAGCCTAACCTTAACCCTAACCCCTTAACCCTAACCCTAATCCTAACCCTGACCCCTAACAGCTAACTTTAACCCTAACCCCAAACCCTAACCCTAACCCTAACCCTAATCCTAACCCTAAACCCTAACCCTAACCCTAACCCTAGCCCTAACCCTAACCCTAACCCCAAACCCTAACCCTAACCCTAGCCCTAACCCTAACCCTAACCCCCTAACCCTAAATCTACCCCTAACCCTAACCCTAACCCCAACTCTAAACCTAACCCTAACCCTAACCCTAACCTCTAACCCTAACCCTAACCCTAACCCTAACCCTAACCTCTAACCCTAACCCTAACCCTAAACCTAACCCTAACCCCCCAACCCTAACCTTAACCCCTAACCCTAACCCTAACCACTTAACCCTAAACCTAACCCCTAACCCTAACCCCCTAGCCCCCTAACCCTAACCCTAACCCCCTAACCTTAACCCTAACACTAACCCCTAACCCTAACCCTAACATTAACCCCGTAACCCTAACCCTAACCCCCTAACCCTAACCCTAACCTTTACTCTAACCCTAACCCTAACCCTAGCCCTAACCCCTAACCCTAACCCTAACCCTTATCCTAACCCTAACCCCTAACCCTAACCTTAACCCTAACCCTAACCCCTTAACCCTAACCCTAACCCTAACCCTAACCCCTAACCCCTAACCCTAACCCTAACCCTAACCCTAACCCCTTAACCCTAACCCTAACCCCTAACCCCTAACCCTAACCCTAACCTTAACTCTAACCCCAAACCCTAACCCTAACCCTAACCTCTAATCCCAACCCTAACCCTAACCCCATAACCCTAACCCTAACCCCCTAACCCTAACCCCATAACCCTAACCCTAACCCCCTAACCCTAACCCTAACCCTAACCCTAACCCTAACCCCTAACCCTAACCCTAACCCTAACCTTAAGCCTAACCTTAACCCTAACCCCTTAACCCTAACCCTAATCCTAACCCTGACCCCTAACAGCTAACCCTAACCCCAAACCCTAACCCTAACCCTAACCCTAATCCTAACCCTAAACCCTAACCCTAACCCTAACCCTAGCCCTAACCCTAACCCTAACCCCAAACCCTAACCCTAACCCTAACCCTAACCCCAACCCTAACCCTAACCCTAACCCTAATCCTAACCCTAAACCCTAACCCTAACCCTAACCCTAGCCCTAACCCTAACCCCCTAACCCTAACCCTAGCCCTAACCCTAACCCTAACCCCAACTCAAACCCTAACCCTAACCCTAACCCTAACCTCTAACCCTAACCCTAACCCTAAACCTAACCCTAACCCCCCAACCCTAACCCTAACCGTAACCCCTAAACCTAACCCCTAACCCTAACC
>JAVHZZ010000040.1:530000-537500 GCA_036250195.1 Mixophyes australis | reverse complement strand
TAACCCTAACCCTAACCCTTACCCTAACCCTAACCCTAACCCCTAACCTTAACCCTAACCCTAACCTTAAGCCTAACCTTAACCCTAACCCTAACCCTAACCCTAACCCTAACCCCTAACCCTAACCCTAACCCTAACCTTAAGCCTAACCCTAACCCTAACCCTAACCCCTAACCCTAACCCTAACCCCTAACCCTAACCCTAACCCTAACCTTAAGCCTAACCCTAACCCTAACCCTAACCCCTAACCCTAACCTTAACCCTAACCCTAACCCCCTAACCTTAACCCTAACCCTAACCCTAACCCTAACCCTAACCCTAACCCTAACCTTAAGCCTAACCCTAACCCTAACCCTAACCCTAACCCCTAACCCTAACCTTAACCCTAACCCTAACCCCTTAACCCTAACCCTAACCCTAACCCTAACCCCTAACCCCTAACCCTAACCTTAACTCTAACCCCAAACCCTAACCCTAACCCTAACCTCTAATCCTAACCCTAACCCTAACCCCATAACCCTAACCCTAACCCCCTAACCCTAACCCTAACCCTAACCCCCCAACCCTAACCCTAACCCTAACCCCTTACCCTAACCCTAACCCTAACCACTTAACCCTAAACCTAACCCCTAACCCTAACCCCCTAACCCCCTAACCCTAACCCCCTAACCCTAACACTAACCCCTATCCCTAACCCTAACCCTAACCCCATAACCCTAACCTTACCCCCTAACCCTAACCCTAACCCTAACCCTAACATTAACCCCTAACCCTAACCCTAACCCCCTAACCCTAACCCTAACCCCTAACCCTAACCCTAACCCTACCCCTAACCCTAACCCTAACCCCCTAACCCTAACCCCTAACCCTAACCCTAACCCTAACACTAACCCTAACCACTAACCCTAACCCTAACCCTAACCCCTAACCCTAACCCTAGCCCTAACCCTAAACCTAACCCCTAACCCTAACCCCCTAACCCTAACCCCCTAACCCTAACCCTAACCCTAACACTAACCCCTAACCCTAATCCTAACCCTAACCCTAACCCCCTAACCCTAACCCTAACCTTAACTCTAACCCTAACCCTAACCCTAACCCCTAACCCTAACCCTAATCTTAACCCTAACCCTAATCTTAACCCTAACCCTAACCCTAACCCCTTAACCCTAACCCCTTAACCCTAACCCTAACCCTAACCCTGACCCCTAATCCCTAACCCTAACTCTAACCTTAACTCTAACCCAAACCCTAACCCTAACCCTGACCCCTAACCCCTAACCCTAACCTTAACTCTAACCCCAAACCCTAACCTTAACCCTAATCCTAACCCTAACCCCTTAACCCTAACCCTAACCCTAACCCTGACCCCTAACCCCTAACCCTAACCTTAACTCTAACCCCTAATCCTAACCCTAACCCCATAACCCTAACCCTAACCCTAACCCCCTAACCCTAACCCTAACACTAACCCTAACCCTAACCCCTAACCCTAACCCTAACACTAACCCCTAACCTTAACCCTAACCCTAATCCTAACCATAACCCAAACCCCCTAACCCTAACCCCTTAACCCTAACCCTAACCCCCTAACCCTAACCTGCTAACCCTAACCCTAACCCTAACCCTAACCCCTAACGCCTAACCCTAACCCTTACCCTAACTATAACCCTAACCCTAACCCTAACCCTAACCCCTTAACCCTAACCCTAACCCTAACCCCTAACCCTAACCCTAACCCTAACCCCAAACCCTAACCCTAACCCTAACCCTTAATCCTAACCCTAACCCTAACCCTAACCCCCTAACCCTAACCCTAACCCCCTAACCCTAACCATAACCCCTAACCCTAACCCTAAACCTAACCCCTAACCCTAACCCTAACCCCTTAAACCTAACCCTACTGCTAAAGATAACCCTAACCCCCTAACCTTAACCCTAACCCTAACCCCCTAACCCTAACCCTAACCCTAACCCACTAACCCTAACCCTAACATTAACCCCAAACCCTAACCCTAACCCTAACCCTAACCACTAACCCTAACCCTAACCCTAACCCTAAACCTAACCCTAACACCCCAACCCTAACCCTAACCCTAACCTCTAACCCTAACACTAACCCTAACCCCTAACCCTAACCCTAACCACTTAACCCTAACCCTTACTCTAACCCCCTAACCCTAACCCTAACCCCCTAAACCTAACCATAACCCCTAACCCTAAACCTAACCCCTAACCCTAACCCTAAGCCTAACCCCTTAACCCTAACCCTAATCCTAACCATAACCCTAACCCCCTAACCTTAACCCTAACCCTAACCCTAACCCCATAACCCTAACCCTAACCCAAGCCCTAACCCTAACCCTAACCCCAAACCCTTACCCTAACCCTAAACCTAACCCTAACCCTAGCCCTAACCCTAAACCTAACCCCTAACCCTAACCCCCTAACCCTAACCCCCTAACCCTAACCCTAACCCTAACACTAACCCCTAACCCTAATCCTAACCCTAACCCTAACCCTAACCCTAACCCTAACCCCCTAACCCTAACCCTAACCTTAACTCTAACCCTAACCCTAACCCTAACCCCTAACCCTAACCCTAATCTTAACCCTAACCCTAATCTTAACCCTAACCCTAACCCTAACCCCTTAACCCTAACCCTAACCCTAACCCTGACCCCTAACCCCTAACCCTAACTCTAACCTTAACTCTAACCCAAACCCTAACCCTAACCCTGACCCCTAACCCCTAACCCTAACCTTAACTCTAACCCCAAACCCTAACCCTAACCCTAATCCTAACCCTAACCCCTTAACCCTAACCCTAACCCTAACCCTGACCCCTAACCCCTAACCCTAACCCTAACCTTAACTCTAACCCCTAATCCTAACCCTAACCCTAACCCCATAACCCTAACCCTAACCCCCTAACCCTAACCCTAACACTAACCCTAACCCTAACCCCTAACCCTAACCCTAACACTAACACTAACCCCTAACCCTAACCCTAACCCTAACCCTAATCCTAACCATAACCCAAACCCCCTAACCCTAACCCCTTAACCCTAACCCTAACCCCCTAACCCTAACCTGCTAACCCTAACCCTAACCCTAACCCTAACCCTGACCCCTAACCCCTAACCCTAACCTTAACTCTAACCCCAAACCCTAACCTTAACCCTAATCCTAACCCTAACCCCTTAACCCTAACCCTAACCCTAACCCTGACCCCTAACCCCTAACCCTAACCCTAACCTTAACTCTAACCCCTAATCCTAACCCTAACCCTAACCCCATAACCCTAACCCTAACCCTAACCCCCTAACCCTAACCCTAACACTAACCCTAACCCTAACCCCTATCCCTAACCCTAACACTAACACTAACCCCTAACCCTAACCCTAACCCTAACCCTAATCCTAACCATAACCCAAACCCCCTAACCCTAACCCCTTAACCCTAACCCTAACCCCCTAACCCTAACCTGCTAACCCTAACCCTAACCCTAACCCTAACCCCTAACGCCTAACCCTAACCCTTACCCTAACTATAACCCTAACCCTAACCCTAACCCTAACCCCTTAACCCTAACCCTAACCCTAACCCCTAACCCTAACCCTAACCCTAACCCCAAACCCTAACCCTAACCCTAACCCTTAATCCTAACCCTAACCCTAACCCCCTAACCCTAACCCTAACCCCCTAACCCTAACCATAACCCCTAACCCTAACCCTAAACCTAACCCCTAACCCTAACCCTAACCCCTTAAACCTAACCCTACTGCTAAAGATAACCCTTACCCCCTAACCTTAACCCTAACCCTAACCCCCTAACCCTAACCCTAACCCTAACCCACTAACCCTAACCCTAACATTAACCCCAAACCCTAACCCTAACCCTAACCCTAACCACTAACCCTAACCCTAACCCTAACCCTAAACCTAACCCTAACACCCCAACCCTAACCCTAACCCTAACCTCTAACCCTAACACTAACCCTAACCCTAACCCCTAACCCTAACCCTAACCACTTAACCCTAACCCTTACTCTAACCCCCTAACCCTAACCCTAACCCCCTAACCCTAACCATAACCCCTAACCCTAAACCTAACCCCTAACCCTAACCCTAAGCCTAACCCCTTAACCCTAACCCTAATCCTAACCATAACCCTAACCCCCTAACCTTAACCCTAACCCTAACCCTAACCCCATAACCCTAACCCTAACCCAAGCCCTAACCCTAACCCTAACCCCAAACCCTTACCCTAACCCTAAACCTAACCCTAACCACTAACCCTAACCCTAACCCTAAACCTAACCCTAAACCTAACCCTAACCCCCCAACCCTAACCCTAACCCTAACCCTAACCCCTAACCCTAACCACTTAACCCTAACCCTAACCCTAACCCTAAGCCCTAACCCCTAACCCCTAACCCTAATCGTAACCCTAACCCTAACCCGGACATATTGAATCATGAATTGAATTATGAATTGCATTTATGAATCATGAATCGAATCATGAATCATGAAATGAATAATGAATCATGACTCATGAATTGAATCATGAATCATGAATCGAATCATGAATAATGAAATAAATCATGAATTGAATCAAGATTCATGAACCATGAATTGAATAATGAAATAAATCATGAATCATGAATCGAATCATAAATCATGAATTGAATCATAAATTAAGAATCATGAATCATAAATTGAATCATGAATCATGAAATGAATCATGAATTGAATCATGAATCATGAATTAAAACATGAATCATGAATTGAATCAAGATTTAAAACATGAATTATAAATTGAATCATGAATCATGAATCATGAATTGAATTTTGAATCATGAATCGAATCATGAAACATGAACCGAATCATGAATCACAAATCATGAATTGAATTATGAATCATGAATTGAATCATGAATCACAAATTATGAATTGAATCATGAATCATGAACTGAATCATGAATCATGAATCATGAATTGAATCATGAATCATGAATTGAATCATGAATCATGAATCGAATCATGAATCATGAATCGAATCATGAATCATGAATTATGAATTGAATCATAAATCATGAAATGAATCATGAATTGAATCATGAATCATGAACTGAATCATGAATCATGAATCATCAATTGAATCATGAATCATGAATTGAATCATGAATCATGAACTGAATCATGAATCATGAATTATGAATTCAATCATGAATCATGAATTGAATCATGAATCATGAACTGAATCATGAATCATAAAATTAATCATGAATCATGAATTGAATCAAGATTTAAAACATGAATTATAAATTGAATCATGAATCATGAATCATGAATTGAATTTTGAATCATGAATCGAATCATGAAACATGAATCGAATCATGAATCACAAATCATGAATTGAATTATGAATCATGAATTGAATCATGAATCACAAATTATGAATTGAATCATGAATCATGAACTGAATCATGAATCATGAATCATGAATTGAATCATGAATCGAATCATGAATCATGAATCGAATCATGAATCATGAATCGAATCATGAATCATGAATCGAATCATGAATCATGAATTATGAATTGAATCATAAATCATGAAATGAATCATGAATTGAATCATGAATCATGTACTGAATCATGAATCATGAATCATGAATTGAATCATGAATCATGAATTGAATCATGAATCATGAATTGAATCATGAATCATGAACTGAATCATGAATCATGAATTATGAATTGAATCATGAATCATGAATTGAATCATGAATCATGAACTGAATCATGAATCATAAAATTAATCATGAATCATGAATGGAATCATAAATCATGATTTAAGAATTGAATCATAAATCATGAATCCAATCATGAATCATGAAATAAATCATGAATTAAATCAAGATTCATGATTTAAGAATTGAATCATGAACCCTAACCCTAACCCTAACATTAACCCCTAACCCTAACCCTAACCCTAACCCCCTAACCCTAACCCTAACCCTAACCCTAACCCTAAACCTAACCCTTAACCCTAACCACCTAACCCTAACCCTAACCCTAACCCTAACCCTAACCCTATCCCAAACCCTAACCCTAACCTTAATTCTAACCCTAACCCTAACCCCTAGCCCTAACCCTAACCCTAATCCTAACCCTAACCCCTAACCTTAACCCTAACCCTAACCCTAACCCCTTAACCCTAACCCTAACCCTGACTCCTAACCCCTAAGCCTAACCCTAACCTTAAATCTAACCCCAAACCCTAACCCTAACCCTAACCCTGACCCCTAACCCCTAACTCTAACCCTAACCTTAACTCTAACCCCAAACCCTAACCTTAACCCTAACCCTAACCTTAACTCTAACTCTAACCCTAACCCTAACCCTAACCCCTAACCCTAACCCTAATCCTAACCCTAACCCCTAACCCTAACCTAAACCCTAACCCTAACCCTAAACCTAACCCTAACACCCCAACCCTAACCCTAACCCTAACCTCTAACCCTAACACTAACCCTAACCCTAACCACTTAACCCTAACCCTTACCCTAACCCCCTAACCCTAACCCTAACCCCCTAACCCTAACCATAACCCCTAACCCTAAACCTAACCCCTAACCCTAACCCTAAGCCTAACCCCTTAACCCTAACCCTAATCCTAACCATAACCCTAACCCCCTAACCTTAACCCTAACCCTAACCCCATAACCCTAACCCTAACCCAAGCCCTAACCCTAACCCTAACCCCAAACCCTAACCCTAACCCTAAACCTAACCCTAACCACTAACCCTAACCCTAACCCTAAACCTAACCCTAAACCTAACCCTAACCCCCCAACCCTAACCCTAACCCTAACCCTAACCCCTAACCCTAACCACTTAACCCTAACCCTAACCCTAACCCTAAGCCCTAACCCCTAACCCCTAACCCCTAACCCTAATCGTAACCCTAACCCGGACATATTGAATCATGAATTGAATTATGAATTGCATTTATGAATCATGAATCGAATCATGAATCATGAAATGAATAATGAATCATGACTCATGAATTGAATCATGAATCATGAATCGAATCATGAATAATGAAATAAATCATGAATTGAATCAAGATTCATGAACCATGAATTGAATCATGAAATAAATCATGAATCATGAATCGAATCATAAATCATGAATTGAATCATAAATTAAGAATCATGAATCATAAATTGAATCATGAATCATGAAATGAATCATGAATTGAATCATGAATCATGAATTAAAACATGAATCATGAATTGAATCAAGATTTAAAACATGAATTATAAATTGAATCATGAATCATGAATCATGAATTGAATTTTGAATCATGAATCGAATCATGAAACATGAATCGAATCATGAATCACAAATCATGAATTGAATTATGAATCATGAATTGAATCATGAATCACAAATTATGAATTGAATCATGAATCATGAACTGAATCAT
>JAVHZZ010000040.1:510000-525000 GCA_036250195.1 Mixophyes australis | reverse complement strand
TAACCCTAACCCTGACCCCTAACCCATAACCCTAACCCTAACCTTAACTTTAACCCCTAATCCTAACCCTAACCCTAACCCCATAACCCTAACCCTAACCCTAACCCTAGCCCCCTAACCCTAACCCAAACACTAACCCTAACCCTAACCCCTAACCCTAACACTAACCCCTAACCCTAACCCTAAAACTAACCCTAAACCTAGCCCTAATCCTAACCCTAACCCCATAACCCTAACCCTAACCCTAACCCCCTAACCCTAACAATAACCCTAACCCTAACCCCTAACCCTAACCCTAACACTAACCCCTAACCCTAACCCTAATCCTAACCATAACCCAAACCCCCTAACCCTAACCCTTACCCCTTAACCCTAACCCTAACCCTAACCCCAAACCCTAACCCTAACCCTAACCCTAACCCCAACTCTAACCCTAACCCTAACCCCTAACCCTAACTTCTAACCCTAACCCTAACCCCTAACCCCTAACCCTAACCCTAAACCCAACTCTAACCCTAACCCTAACCCCTAACCCTAACCCTAACCTTAAGCCTAACCTTAACCCTAACCCTAACCCTAACCCTAACCCTAACCCCTAACCCTAACCCTAACCCTAACCTTAAGCCTAACCCTAACCCTAACCCTAACCCCTAACCCTAACCCTAACTTTAACTCTAACCCCAAACCCTAACCCTAACCCTAACCCCTAATCCTAACCCAGAACCCCTAACCCTAACCCTAACCCCAACTCTAACCCTAACCCTAACCCTAACCCCTAACCCTAACCCTAACCTTAAGCCTAACCTTAACCCTAACCCCTTAACCCTAACCCTAATCCTAACCCTAACCCTAACCCCAAACCCTAACCCTAACCCTAACCCCTAACCCTAAACCCTAACCCTAACTCTAACCCTAACCCTAAACCTAACCCTAACCCTAACCACTTAACCCTAAACCTAACCCCTAACCCTAACCCCCTAACCCCCTAACCCTAACCCCCTAACCCCCTAACCCTAACCCTAACACTAACCCCTAACCCTAACCCTAACCCTAACCCACTAACCCAAACCCTAACCCTAACCCCCTAACCCTAACCCTAACCCTAACCTTAACTCTAACCCTAACCCTAACCCTAACGCCTAACCCTAACCCTAATCCTAACCCTAACCCCTAACCCTAACCTTAACCCTAACCCTAACCCTAACCCCTTAACCACTTAACCCTAACCCTAACCCTAACCCCTAACCCCTAACCCCTAACCCTAACCCTAACTTTAACTCTAACCCCAAACCCTAACCCTAACCCTAACCCCTAATCCTAACCCTAACCATAACCCTAACACTAACCCTAATCCTAACCCTAACCCCTAACCCTAACCTTAACCCTAACCCTAACCCTAACCCTAACCCTAAAATGTCCCTAACCTCTAACCCTAACCCTAACCCTAACCCTAACCCCTTAACCCTAACCCTAATCCTAACCATAACCCAAACCCCCTAACCCTAACCCCTTAACCCTAACCCTAACCCTAACCCTAACCCCTTAACCCTAACCCTAACCCTAACCCTAACCCTAATCCTAACCCTAACCCCTAACCCTAACCTTAACCCTAACCCTAACCCCTTAACCCTAACCCTAACCCTAACCCTAACCCCTAACCCCTAACCCTAACCCTAACCTTAACCCCAAACCCTAATTCTAACCCTAACCCCTAATCCTAACCCTAACCCTAACCCCATAACCCTAACCCTAACCCCCTAACTCTAACCCTAACCCTAACACTCACCCTTACCCTAACCCCTAACCCTAAACGTAACCCTAACACTAACCCCTAACCCTAACCCTAACCCTAACCCCTTAACCCTAACCCTAATCCTAACCCTAACCCCCTAACCCTTTAACCCTAACCCTAACCCTTACCCCCTAACCCTAACCCGCTAACCCTAACCCTAACCCTAACCCCAAACCCTAACCCTAACCCTAACCCCTAACCCTAAAACCTAACCCTAACTCTAACCCTAACCCTAAACCTAACCCTAACCCCTTAACCCTAACCTTAACCCTAACCCCTAACCCTAACCCTTACCCTAACCCTAACCCCTAACCTTAACCCTAACCCTAACCCCTTAACCCTAACCCTAACCCTAACCCAGAACCCCTAACCCTAACCCTAACCCCAACTCTAACCCTAACCCTAACCCTAACCCCTAACCCTAACCCTAACCTTAAGCCTAACCTTAACCCTAACCCCTTAACCCTAACCCTAATCCTAACCCTGACCCCTAACAGCTAACCCTAACCCTAACCCCAAACCCTAACCCTAACCCTAACCCTAATCCTAACCCTAAACCCTAACCCTAACCCTAACCCTAGCCCTAACCCTAACCCCAAACCCTAACCCTAACCCTAGCCCTAACCCTAACCCTAACCCCCTAACCCTAACCCTAGCCCTAACCCTAACCCTAACCCCAACTCTAACCCTAACCCTAACCCTAACCTCTAACCCTAACCCTAACCCTAACCCTAACCCTAACCTCTAACCCTAACCCTAACCCTAAACCTAACCCTAACCCCCCAACCCTAACCCTAACCCCTAACCCTAACCACTTAACCCTAAACCTAACCCCTAACCCTAACCCCCTAACCCCCTAACCCTAACCCTAACCCCCTAACCTTAACCCTAACACTAACCCCTAACCCTAACCCTAACCCTAACATTAACCCCGTAACCCTAACCCTAACCCCCTAACCCTAACCCTAACCTTTACTCTAACCCTAACCCTAACCCTAGCCCTAACCCCTAACCCTAACCCTAACCCTTATCCTAACCCTAACCCCTAACCCTAACCTTAACCCTAACCCTAACCCTAACCCTAACCCTAACCCTAACCCCTTAACCCTAACCCTAACCCTAACCCTAACCCCTAACCCCTAACCCTAACCCTAACCCTAACCCCTTAACCCTAACCCTAACCCTAACCCCTAACCCTAACCCTAACCTTAACTCTAACCCCAAACCCTAACCCTAACCCTAACCTCTAATCCTAACCCAGAACCCCTAACCCTAACCCCAACTCTAACCCTAACCCTAACCCTAACCCCTAACCCTAACCCTAACCTTAAGCCTAACCTTAACCCTAACCCCTTAACCCTAACCCTAATCCTAACCCTAACCCTAACCCCAAACCCTAACCCTAACCCTAACCCCTAACCCTAAACCCTAACCCTAACTCTAACCCTAACCCTAAACCTAACCCTAACCCTAACCACTTAACCCTAAACCTAACCCCTAACCCTAACCCCCTAACCCCCTAACCCTAACCCCCTAACCCCCTAACCCTAACCCTAACCCTAACACTAACCCCTAACCCTAACCCTAACCCTAACCCACTAACCCAAACCCTAACCCTAACCCCCTAACCCTAACCCTAACCCTAACCTTAACTCTAACCCTAACCCTAACCCTAACGCCTAACCCTAACCCTAATCCTAACCCTAACCCCTAACCCTAACCTTAACCCTAACCCTAACCCTAACCCCTTAACCACTTAACCCTAACCCTAACCCTAACCCTAACCCCTAACCCCTAACCCTAACCCTAACTTTAACTCTAACCCCAAACCCTAACCCTAACCCTAACCCCTAATCCTAACCCTAACCCTAACCCCTTCACCCTAACCCTAATCCTAACCCTAACCCCCTAACCCTTTAACCCTAACCCTAACCCTTACCCCCTAACCCTAACCCGCTAACCCTAACCCTAACCCTAACCCCAAACCCTAACCCTAACCCTAACCCCTAACCCTAAAACCTAACCCTAACTCTAACCCTAACCCTAAACCTAACCCTAACCCCTTAACCCTAACCTTAACCCTAACCCCTAACCCTAACCCTTACCCTAACCCTAACCCCTAACCTTAACCCTAACCCTAACCCCTTAACCCTAACCCTAACCCTAACCCAGAACCCCTAACCCTAACCCTAACCCCAACTCTAACCCTAACCCTAACCCTAACCCCTAACCCTAACCCTAACCTTAAGCCTAACCTTAACCCTAACCCCTTAACCCTAACCCTAATCCTAACCCTGACCCCTAACAGCTAACCCTAACCCTAACCCCAAACCCTAACCCTAACCCTAACCCTAATCCTAACCCTAAACCCTAACCCTAACCCTAACCCTAGCCCTAACCCTAACCCCAAACCCTAACCCTAACCCTAGCCCTAACCCTAACCCTAACCCCCTAACCCTAACCCTAGCCCTAACCCTAACCCTAACCCCAACTCTAACCCTAACCCTAACCCTAACCTCTAACCCTAACCCTAACCCTAACCCTAACCCTAACCTCTAACCCTAACCCTAACCCTAAACCTAACCCTAACCCCCCAACCCTAACCCTAACCCCTAACCCTAACCACTTAACCCTAAACCTAACCCCTAACCCTAACCCCCTAACCCCCTAACCCTAACCCTAACCCCCTAACCTTAACCCTAACACTAACCCCTAACCCTAACCCTAACCCTAACATTAACCCCGTAACCCTAACCCTAACCCCCTAACCCTAACCCTAACCTTTACTCTAACCCTAACCCTAACCCTAGCCCTAACCCCTAACCCTAACCCTAACCCTTATCCTAACCCTAACCCCTAACCCTAACCTTAACCCTAACCCTAACCCTAACCCTAACCCTAACCCTAACCCCTTAACCCTAACCCTAACCCTAACCCTAACCCCTAACCCCTAACCCTAACCCTAACCCTAACCCCTTAACCCTAACCCTAACCCTAACCCCTAACCCTAACCCTAACCTTAACTCTAACCCCAAACCCTAACCCTAACCCTAACCTCTAATCCTAACCCAGAACCCCTAACCCTAACCCTAACCCCAACTCTAACCCTAACCCTAACCCTAACCCCTAACCCTAACCCTAACCTTAAGCCTAACCTTAACCCTAACCCCTTAACCCTAACCCTAATCCTAACCCTAACCCTAACCCCAAACCCTAACCCTAACCCTAACCCCTAACCCTAAACCCTAACCCTAACTCTAACCCTAACCCTAAACCTAACCCTAACCCTAACCACTTAACCCTAAACCTAACCCCTAACCCTAACCCCCTAACCCCCTAACCCTAACCCCCTAACCCCCTAACCCTAACCCTAACCCTAACACTAACCCCTAACCCTAACCCTAACCCTAACCCACTAACCCAAACCCTAACCCTAACCCCCTAACCCTAACCCTAACCCTAACCTTAACTCTAACCCTAACCCTAACCCTAACGCCTAACCCTAACCCTAATCCTAACCCTAACCCCTAACCCTAACCTTAACCCTAACCCTAACCCTAACCCCTTAACCACTTAACCCTAACCCTAACCCTAACCCTAACCCCTAACCCCTAACCCTAACCCTAACTTTAACTCTAACCCCAAACCCTAACCCTAACCCTAACCCCTAATCCTAACCCTAACCCTAACCCTAACACTAACCCTAATCCTAACCCTAACCCCTAACCCTAACCTTAACCCTAACCCTAACCCTAACCCTAAGCCTAAAATGTCCCTAACCTCTAACCCTAACCCTAACCCTAACCCTAACCCCTTAACCCTAACCCTAATCCTAACCATAACCCAAACCCCCTAACCCTAACCCCTTAACCCTAACCCTAACCCTAACCCTAACCCTAATCCTAACCCTAACCCCTAACCCTAACCTTAACCCTAACCCTAACCCCTTAACCCTAACCCTAACCCTAACCCTAACCCTAACCCCTAACCCCTAACCCTAACCCTAACCTTAACCCCAAACCCTAATTCTAACCCTAACCCCTAATCCTAACCCTAACCCTAACCCCATAACCCTAACCCTAACCCCCTAACTCTAACCCTAACCCTAACACTCACCCTTACCCTAACCCCTAACCCTAAACGTAACCCTAACACTAACCCCTAACCCTAACCCTAACCCTAACCCCTTAACCCTAACCCTAATCCTAACCCTAACCCCCTAACCCTTTAACCCTAACCCTAACCCTTACCCCCTAACCCTAACCCGCTAACCCTAACCCTAACCCTAACCCCAAACCCTAACCCTAACCCTAACCCCTAACCCTAAAACCTAACCCTAACTCTAACCCTAACCCTAAACCTAACCCTAACCCCTTAACCCTAACCTTAACCCTAACCCCTAACCCTAACCCTTACCCTAACCCTAACCCCTAACCTTAACCCTAACCCTAACCCCTTAACCCTAACCCTAACCCTAACCCAGAACCCCTAACCCTAACCCTAACCCCAACTCTAACCCTAACCCTAACCCTAACCCCTAACCCTAACCCTAACCTTAAGCCAAACCTTAACCCTAACCCCTTAACCCTAACCCTAATCCTAACCCTGACCCCTAACAGCTAACCCTAACCCTAACCCCAAACCCTAACACTAACCCTAACCCTAACCCCTAACCCCTAAACCTAACCCTAACACTAACCCCTAACCCTAACCCCTTAACCCTAACCCTAATCCTAACCATAACCCAAACCCCCTAACCCTAACCCTTACCCCTTAACCCTAACCCTAACCCCCTAACCCTAACCCTAACCTGCTAACCCTAACCCGAACCCTAACCCCAAACCCTAACCCTAACCCTAATCCCTAACCCTAACCCTAACCCTAACCCTAACTATAACCCTAACCCCTTAACCCTAACCCTAACCCCTAACCCTAACCCTAACCCTAACCCCAAACCCTAACCCTAACCCTAACCCTGACCCCTAACTCTAACCCTAACTTTAACTCTAACCCCAAACCCTAACCTTAACCCTAACCCTAACCTTAACTCTAACCCTAACCCTAACCCCTAACCCTAATCCTAACCCTAACCCCTAACCCTAACCTTAACCCTAACCCTAACCCTAACCCCTTAACCCTAACCCTAACCCTGACCCCTAACCCATAACCCTAACACTAACCTTAACTTTAACCCCTAATCCTAACCCTAACCCTAACCCCATAACCCTAACCCTAACCCTAACCCTAGCCCCCTAACCCTAACCCTAACCCAAACACTAACCCTAACCCTAACCCCTAACCCTAACACTAACCCCTAACCCTAACCCTAAAACTAACCCTAAACCTAGCCCTAATCCTAACCCTAACCCCATAACCCTAACCCTAACCCTAACCCCCTAACCCTAACAATAACCCTAACCCTAACCCCTAACCCTAACCCTAACACTAACCCCTAACCCTAACCCTAATCCTAACCATAACCCAAACCCCCTAACCCTAACCCTTACCCCTTAACCCTAACCCTAACCCTAACCCCAAACCCTAACCCTAACCCTAACCCTAACCCCAACTCTAACCCTAACCCTAACCCCTAACCCTAACTTCTAACCCTAACCCTAACCCCTAACCCCTAACCCTAACCCTAAACCCAACTCTAACCCTAACCCTAACCCCTAACCCTAACCCTAACCCTAACCTTAAGCCTAACCTTAACCCTAACCCTAACCCTAACCCTAACCCTAACCCCTAACCCTAACCCTAACCCTAACCTTAAGCCTAACCCTAACCCTAACCCTAACCCCTAACCCTAACCCTAACTTTAACTCTAACCCCAAACCCTAACCCTAACCCTAACCCCTAATCCTAACCCAGAACCCCTAACCCTAACCCTAACCCCAACTCTAACCCTAACCCTAACCCTAACCCCTAACCCTAACCCTAACCTTAAGCCTAACCTTAACCCTAACCCCTTAACCCTAACCCTAATCCTAACCCTAACCCTAACCCCAAACCCTAACCCTAACCCTAACCCCTAACCCTAAACCCTAACCCTAACTCTAACCCTAACCCTAAACCTAACCCTAACCCTAACCACTTAACCCTAAACCTAACCCCTAACCCTAACCCCCTAACCCCCTAACCCTAACCCCCTAACCCCCTAACCCTAACCCTAACCCTAACACTAACCCCTAACCCTAACCCTAACCCTAACCCACTAACCCAAACCCTAACCCTAACCCCCTAACCCTAACCCTAACCCTAACCTTAACTCTAACCCTAACCCTAACCCTAACGCCTAACCCTAACCCTAATCCTAACCCTAACCCCTAACCCTAACCTTAACCCTAACCCTAACCCTAACCCCTTAACCACTTAACCCTAACCCTAACCCTAACCCTAACCCCTAACCCCTAACCCTAACCCTAACTTTAACTCTAACCCCAAACCCTAACCCTAACCCCTAATCCTAACCCTAACCCTAACACTAACCCTAATCCTAACCCTAACCCCTAACCCTAACCTTAACCCTAACCCTAACCCTAACCCTAACCCTAAAATGTCCCTAACCTCTAACCCTAACCCTAACCCTAACCCTAACCCCTTAACCCTAACCCTAATCCTAACCATAACCCAAACCCCCTAACCCTAACCCCTTAACCCTAACCCTAACCCTAACCCTAACCCTAATCCTAACCCTAACCCCTAACCCTAACCTTAACCCTAACCCTAACCCCTTAACCCTAACCCTAACCCTAACCCCTAACCCCTAACCCTAACCTTAACCCCAAACCCTAATTCTAACCCTAACCCCTAATCCTAACCCTAACCCTAACCCCATAACCCTAACCCTAACCCCCTAACTCTAACCCTAACCCTAACACTCACCCTTACCCTAACCCCTAACCCTAAACGTAACCCTAACACTAACCCCTAACCCTAACCCTAACCCTAACCCCTTAACCCTAACCCTAATCCTAACCCTAACCCCCTAACCCTTTAACCCTAACCCTAACCCTTACCCCCTAACCCTAACCCGCTAACCCTAACCCTAACCCTAACCCCAAACCCTAACCCTAACCCTAACCCCTAACCCTAAAACCTAACCCTAACTCTAACCCTAACCCTAAACCTAACCCTAACCCCTTAACCCTAACCTTAACCCTAACCCCTAACCCTAACCCTTACCCTAACCCTAACCCCTAACCTTAACCCTAACCCTAACCCCTTAACCCTAACCCTAACCCTAACCCAGAACCCCTAACCCTAACCCTAACCCCAACTCTAACCCTAACCCTAACCCTAACCCCTAACCCTAACCCTAACCTTAAGCCTAACCTTAACCCTAACCCCTTAACCCTAACCCTAATCCTAACCCTGACCCCTAACAGCTAACCCTAACCCTAACCCCAAACCCTAACCCTAACCCTAACCCTAATCCTAACCCTAAACCCTAACCCTAACCCTAACCCTAGCCCTAACCCTAACCCCAAACCCTAACCCTAACCCTAGCCCTAACCCTAACCCTAACCCCCTAACCCTAACCCTAGCCCTAACCCTAACCCTAACCCCAACTCTAACCCTAACCCTAACCCTAACCTCTAACCCTAACCCTAACCCTAACCCTAACCCTAACCTCTAACCCTAACCCTAACCCTAAACCTAACCCTAACCCCCCAACCCTAACCCTAACCCCTAACCCTAACCACTTAACCCTAAACCTAACCCCTAACCCTAACCCCCTAACCCCCTAACCCTAACCCTAACCCCCTAACCTTAACCCTAACACTAACCCCTAACCCTAACCCTAACCCTAACATTAACCCCATAACCCTAACCCTAACCCCCTAACCCTAACCCTAACCTTTACTCTAACCCTAACCCTAACCCTAGCCCTAACCCCTAACCCTAACCCTAACCCTTATCCTAACCCTAACCCCTAACCCTAACCTTAACCCTAACCCTAACCCTAACCCTAACCCTAACCCCTTAACCCTAACCCTAACCCTAACCCTAACCCCTAACCCCTAACCCTAACCCTAACCCTAACCCCTTAACCCTAACCCTAACCCTAACCCCTAACCCTAACCTTAACTCTAACCCCAAACCCTAACCCTAACCCTAACCTCTAATCCTAACCCAGAACCCCTAACCCTAACCCTAACCCCAACTCTAACCCTAACCCTAACCCTAACCCCTAACCCTAACCCTAACCTTAAGCCTAACCTTAACCCTAACCCCTTAACCCTAACCCTAATCCTAACCCTAACCCTAACCCCAAACCCTAACCCTAACCCTAACCCCTAACCCTAAACCCTAACCCTAACTCTAACCCTAACCCTAAACCTAACCCTAACCCTAACCACTTAACCCTAAACCTAACCCCTAACCCTAACCCCCTAACCCCCTAACCCTAACCCCCTAACCCCCTAACCCTAACCCTAACCCTAACACTAACCCCTAACCCTAACCCTAACCCTAACCCACTAACCCAAACCCTAACCCTAACCCCCTAACCCTAACCCTAACCCTAACCTTAACTCTAACCCTAACCCTAACCCTAACGCCTAACCCTAACCCTAATCCTAACCCTAACCCCTAACCCTAACCTTAACCCTAACCCTAACCCTAACCCCTTAACCACTTAACCCTAACCCTAACCCTAACCCTAACCCCTAACCCCTAACCCTAACCCTAACTTTAACTCTAACCCCAAACCCTAACCCTAACCCTAACCCCTAATCCTAACCCTAACCCTAACCCTAACACTAACCCTAATCCTAACCCTAACCCCTAACCCTAACCTTAACCCTAACCCTAACCCTAACCCTAACCCTAAAATGTCCCTAACCTCTAACCCTAACCCTAACCCTAACCCTAACCCCTTAACCCTAACCCTAATCCTAACCATAACCCAAACCCCCTAACCCTAACCCCTTAACCCTAACCCTAACCCTAACCCTAACCCTAATCCTAACCCTAACCCCTAACCCTAACCTTAACCCTAACCCTAACCCCTTAACCCTAACCCTAACCCTAACCCTAACCCCTAACCCCTAACCCTAACCCTAACCTTAACCCCAAACCCTAATTCTAACCCTAACCCCTAATCCTAACCCTAACCCTAACCCCATAACCCTAACCCTAACCCCCTAACTCTAACCCTAACCCTAACACTCACCCTTACCCTAACCCCTAACCCTAAACGTAACCCTAACACTAACCCCTAACCCTAACCCTAACCCTAACCCCTTAACCCTAACCCTAATCCTAACCCTAACCCCCTAACCCTTTAACCCTAACCCTAACCCTTACCCCCTAACCCTAACCCGCTAACCCTAACCCTAACCCTAACCCCAAACCCTAACCCTAACCATAACCCCTAACCCTAAAACCTAACCCTAACTCTAACCCTAACCCTAAACCTAACCCTAACCCCTTAACCCTAACCTTAACCCTAACCCCTAACCCTAACCCTTACCCTAACCCTAACCCCTAACCTTAACCCTAACCCTAACCCCTTAACCCTAACCCTAACCCTAACCCAGAACCCCTAACCCTAACCCTAACCCCAACTCTAACCCTAACCCTAACCCTAACCCCTAACCCTAACCCTAACCTTAAGCCTAACCTTAACCCTAACCCCTTAACCCTAACCCTAATCCTAACCCTGACCCCTAACAGCTAACCCTAACCCTAACCCCAAACCCTAACCCTAACCCTAATCCTAACCCTAAACCCTAACCCTAACCCTAACCCTATCCCTAACCCTAACCCCAAACCCTAACCCTAGCCCTAACCCTAACCCTAACCCCCTAACCCTAACCCTAGCCCTAACCCTAACCCTAACCCCAACTCTAACCCTAACCCTAACCCTAACCTCTAACCCTAACCCTAACCCTAACCCTAACCCTAACCTCTAACCCTAACCCTAACCCTAAACCTAACCCTAACCCCCCAACCCTAACCCTAACCCCTAACCCTAACCACTTAACCCTAAACCTAACCCCTAACCCTAACCCCCTAACCCCCTAACCCTAACCCTAACCCCCTAACCTTAACCCTAACACTAACCCCTAACCCTAACCCTAACCCTAACATTAACCCCGTAACCCTAACCCTAACCCCCTAACCCTAACCCTAACCTTTACTCTAACCCTAACCCTAACCCTAGCCCTAACCCCTAACCCTAACCCTAACCCTTATCCTAACCCTAACCCCTAACCCTAACCTTAACCCTAACCCTAACCCTAACCCTAACCCTAACCCAAACCCCTTAACCCTAACCCTAACCCTAACCCTAACCCCTAACCCCTAACCCTAACCCTAACCCTAACCCCTTAACCCTAACCCTAACCCTAACCCCTAACCCCTAACCCTAACCCTAACCTTAACTCTAACCCCAAACCCTAACCCTAACCCTAACCTCTAATCCCAACCCTAACCCTAACCCCATAACCCTAACCCTAACCCCCTAACCCTAACCCCATAACCCTAACCCCCTAACCCTAACCCTAACCCTAACCCTAACCCTAACCCTAACCCCTAACCCTAACCCTAACCCTAACCTTAAGCCTAACCTTAACCCTAACCCCTTAACCCTAACCCTAATCCTAACCCTGACCCCTAACAGCTAACCCTAACCCTAACCCCAAACCCTAACCCTAACCCTAACCCTAATCCTAACCCTAAACCCTAACCCTAACCCTAACCCTAGCCCTAACCCTAACCCTAACCCCAAACCCTAACCCTAAACCTAACCCTAACCCCAACTCTAACCCTAACCCTAACCCTAAGCCTAACCCTAATCCTAACCCTAAACCCTAACCCTAACCCTAACCCTAGCCCTAACCCTAACCCCCTAACCCTAGCCCTAACCCCTAACCCTAACCCTAACCCTAATCCTAACCCTAACCCCTAACCCTAACCTTAACCCTAACCCTAACCCCTTAACCCTAACCCTAACCTCTAACCCCTAACCCTAACCTTAACTCTAACCCCAAACCCTAACCCTAACCCTAACCTCTAATCCTAACCCTAACCCTAACCCCATAACCCTAACCCTAACCCCCTAACCCTAACCCTAACCCTAACCCTAACCCCTAACCCTAACCGTAACCCTAACACTAACCCTAACCTTAACCCTAACCCCTTAACCCTAACCCTAATCCTAACCATAACCCTAACCCCCTAACCGTAACCCTAACCCCTTAACCCCTAACCCTAACCCTTACCCCCTAACCCTAACCCTAAACCTAACCCTAACCCGCTAACCCTAACCTTAACCCTAACCCCTAACCCTAACCCTTACCCTAACCCTAACCCTAACCCCTAACCTTAACCCTAACCCTAACCCCTTAACCCTAACCCTAACCCTAACCCTAACCCCTAACCCCTAACCCTAACCCTAACCCCAACTCTAACCCTAACCCTAACCCTAACCCCTAACCCTAACCCTAACCCTAACCCTAACCTTAAGCCTAACCTTAACCCTAACCCTAACCCTAACCCTAACCCTAACCCCTAACCCTAACCCTAACCCTAACCTTAAGCCTAACCCTAACCCTAACCCTAACCCTAACCCTAACCTTAACTTTAACCCCTAATCCTAACCCTAACCCTAACCCCATAACCCTAACCCTAACCCTAGCCCCCTAACCCTAACCTTAACACTAACCCTAACCCCTAACCCTAACCCTAACCCCTAACCCTAACCCTAACCCTAACCCCTTAACCCTAACCCTAATCCTAACCATAACCCAAACCCCCTAACCCTAACCCTAACCCTTTAACCCTAACCCTAACCCTAACCCCCTAACCCTAACCCCAAACCCTAACCCTAACCCTAACCCCTAACCCTAAACCCTAACCCTAACTCTAACCCTAACCCTAAACCTAACCCTAAACCTAACCCCTAACCCTAACCCCCTAACCCCCTAACCCTAACCCCCTAACCCCCTAACCCTAACCCTAACCCTAACACTAACCCCTAACCCTAACCCTAACCCTAACCCACTAACCCAAACCCTAACCCTAACCCCCTAACCCTAACCCTAACCCTAACCTTAACTCTAACCCTAACCCTAACCCTAACGCCTAACCCTAACCCTAATCCTAACCCTAACCCCTAACCCTAACCTTAACCCTAACCCTAACCCTAACCCCTTAACCACTTAACCATAACCCTAACCCTAACCCTAACCCCTAACCCCTAACCCTAACCTTAACTCTAACCCCAAACCCTAACCCTAACCCCTAATCCTAACCCTAACCCTAACCCTAACCCTAACCCTAATCCTAACCCTAACCCCTAACCCTAACCCTAACCCTAACCCTAAAATGTCCCTAACCTCTAACCCTAACCCTAACCCTAACCCTAACCCCTTAACCCTAACCCTAATCCTAACCATAACCCAAACCCCCTAACCCTAACCCCTAACCCTAAAACCTAACCCTAACTCTAACCCTAACCCTAAACCTAACCCTAACCCCTTAACCCTAACCTTAACCCTAACCCCTAACCCTAACCCTTACCCTAACCCTAACCCTAACCCCTAACCTTAACCCTAACCCTAACCCCTTAACCCGAACCCTAACCCTAACCCAGAACCCCTAACCCTAACCATAACCCGAACTCTAACCCTAACCCTAACCCTAACCCCTAACCCTAACCCTAACCCTAACCCTAACCTTAAGCCTAACCTTAACCCTAACCCCTTAACCCTAACCCTAATCCTAACCCTGACCCCTAACAGCTAACCCTAACCCTAACCCCAAACCCTAACCCTAACCCTAACCCTAATCCTAACCCTAAACCCTAACCCTAACCCTAACCCTAGCCCTAACCCTAACCCTAACCCCAAACCCTAACCCTAACCCTAGCCCTAACCCTAAACCTAACCCCCTAACCCTAGCCCTAACCCTAACCCTAACCCCAACTCTAACCCTAACCCTAACCCTAACCCTAACCTCTAACCCTAACCCTAACCCTAACCCTAACCCTAACCTCTAACCCTAACCTTAACCCTAAACCTAACCCTAACCCCCCAACCCTAACCCTAACCCCTAACCCTAACCCTAACCCTAACCCTAACCACTTAACCCTAAACCTAACCCCTAACCCTAACCCCCTAACCCCCTAACCCTAACCCTAACCCCCTAACCTTAACCCTAACACTAACCCCTAACCCTAACCCTAACATTAACCCCGT
>JAVHZZ010000040.1:500000-502500 GCA_036250195.1 Mixophyes australis | reverse complement strand
TAATGAATCATGACTCATGAATTGAATCATGAATCATGAATCGAATCATGAATAATGAAATAAATCATGAATTGAATCAAGATTCATGAACCATGAATTGAATCATGAAATAAATCATGAATCATGAATCGAATCATAAATCATGAATTGAATCATAAATTAAGAATCATGAATCATAAATTGAATCATGAATCATGAAATGAATCATGAATTGAATCATGAATCATGAATTAAAACATGAATCATGAATTGAATCAAGATTTAAAACATGAATTATAAATTGAATCATGAATCATGAATCATGAATTGAATTTTGAATCATGAATCGAATCATGAAACATGAATCGAATCATGAATCAAAAATCATGAATTGAATTATGAATCATGAATTGAATCATGAATCACAAATTATGAATTGAATCATGAATCATGAACTGAATCATGAATCATGAATCATGAATTGAATCATGAATCATGAATTGAATCATGAATCATGAATCGAATCATGAATCATGAATGGAATCATGAATCATGAATTATGAATTGAATCATAAATCATGAAATGAATCATGAATTGAATGATGAATCATGAACTGAATCATGAATCATGAATCATGAATTGAATCATGAATCATGAATTGAATCATGAATCATGAACTGAATCATGAATCATGAATTATGAATTGAATCATGAATCATGAATTGAATCATGAATCATGAACTGAATCATGAATCATAAAATTAATCATGAATCATGAATTGAATCAAGATTTAAAACATGAATTATAAATTGAATCATGAATCATGAATCATGAATTGAATTTTGAATCATGAATCGAATCATGAAACATGAATCGAATCATGAATCACAAATCATGAATTGAATTATGAATCATGAATTGAATCATGAATCACAAATTATGAATTGAATCATGAATCATGAACTGAATCATGAATCATGAATCATAAATTGAATCATGAATTGAATCATGAATCATGAATGGAATCATGAATCATGAATGGAATCATGAATCATGAATTATGAATTGAATCATAAATCATGAAATGAATCATGAATTGAATCATGAATCATGTACTGAATCATGAATCATGAATCATGAATTGAATCATGAATCATGAATTGAATCATGAATCATGAACTGAATCATGAATCATGAATTATGAATTGAATCATGAATCATGAATTGAATCATGAATCATGAACTGAATCATAAATCATAAAATTAATCATGAATCATGAATGGAATCATAAATCATGATTTAAGAATTTAATCATAAATCATGAATCCAATCATGAATCATGAAATAAATCATGAATTGAATCAAGATTCATGATTTAAGAATTGAATCATGAACCCTAACCCTAACCCTAACCCTAACCCTAACATTAACCCCTAACCCTAACCCTAACCCTAACCCCCTAACCCTAACCCTAAACCTAACCCTTAACCCTAACCACCTAACCCTAACCCCCTAACCCTAACCCTAACCCTAACACTAACCCCTAACCCTAACCCTAAACCTAACCCCCTAACCCTAACCCTAACCCCCTATCCCTAACCCTAACCCTAACCTTAATTCTAACCCTAACCCTAACCCCTAACCCTAACCCTAACCCTAATCCTAACCCTAACCCCTAACCTTAACCCTAACCCTAACCCTAACCCCTTAACCCTAACCCTAACCCTGACTCCTAACCCCTAAGTCTAACCCTAACCTTAAATCTAACCCCAAACCCTAACCCTAACCCTAACCCTAACCCTGACCCCTAACCCCTAACTCTAACCCTAACCTTAACTCTAACCCCAAACCCTAACCTTAACCCTAACCCTAACCCTAACCTTAACTCTAACTCTAACCCTAACCCTAACCCTAACCCCTAACCCTAACCCTAATCCTAACCCTAACCCCTAACCCTAACCTAAACCCTAACCCTAACCCTAAACCTATCCCTAACACCCCAACCCTAACCCTAACCCTAACCTCTAACCCTAACACTAACCCTAACCCCTAACCCTAACCCTAACCACTTAACCCTAACCCTTACCCTAACCCCCTAACCCTAACCCTAACCCCCTAACCCTAACCATAACCCCTAACCCTAAACCTAACCCCTAACCCTAACCCTAAGCCTAACCCCTTAACCCTAACCCTAATCCTAACCATAACCCTTACCCCCTAACCTTAACCCTAACCCTAACCCTAACCCCATAACCCTAACCCTAACCCAAGCCCTAACCCTAACCCTAACCCCAAACCCTAACCCTAACCCTAAACCTAACCCTAACCACTAACCCTTACCCTAACCCTAAACCTAACCCTAAACCTAACCCTAACCCCCCAACCCTAACCCTAACCCTAACCCTAACCCCTAACCCTAACCACTTAACCCTAACCCTAACCCTAAGCCCTAAGCCCTAACCCCTAACCCCTAACCCTAATCATAACCCTAACCCTAACCCGGACATATTGAATCATG
>JAVHZZ010000040.1:442500-495000 GCA_036250195.1 Mixophyes australis | reverse complement strand
ATCATGAATTGAATCATGAATCATAAATCGAATCATGAATCATGAAATGAATCATGAAATGAATCATGAATCATGAATTGAATCATAAATCCTGAATTGAATCATGAATTTAATTTTGATTCATGAATTATGAATCGAATCATGAATCATGAAATAAATAATGAATTGAATCATGAATCATGAATCATGAATTGAATCATGAATTGAATCATGAATTATGAATCATAAATTGAATCATGAATTGAATCATGAATTAAATCATGAATCATGAAATGAATCATGAATCATGAATTGACTCATGAATCGTGAATTGAATCATGAATCATGAATCATGAATTAAATCATGAATCATGAATCATGAATTGAATCATAAATCATGAATTGAATCATGAATTGAATCATGAATCATGAATTGAATCAGGAATCATGAATCATAAATTGAATCATGAATTGAATCATGAATCATTAATTGAATGATGAATGATGAATCATGAATCAAATCATGAATCATGAATTGAATCATGAATCATGAATTGAATCATGAATCATGAATTGAATCATGAATCATGAATTAAATCATGAATTGAATCATGAATTATAAATCATAAGTTGAATCATGAATTGAATCATGAATTGAATCATGAATCATGAATCATGAAATGAATCATGAATTGAATCATGAATTTTGAATTGAATCATGAATCATGAATTGAATCATGAATCATGAATTGAATCATGAATCATAAATCGAATCATGAATCATGAATTGAATCATGAATCATGAATCATGAATCGAATCATGAATCATGAATTGAATCATGAATCATTAAATGAATCATGAATTGAATCATGAATTCAAACATGAATCATGAATCGAATCATGAATCATGAATTGAATTATGAATTGAATCAAGAATTGAATCATGAATTGAAACATAAATCATGAATCGAATCATGATTCATGAATTGAATCATGAATCATGAATTGAATCATGAATCATGAATCATGAATTGAATCATGAATTGAATCATGAATTATAAATCATAAGTTGAATCATGAATTGAATCATGAATTGAATCATGAATCTTGAAATGAATCATGAATCATGAATTGAATCATGAATCATGAATTGAATCATGAACCATGAATCTTGAATTGAATCATGAATCATAAATTGAATCATGAACCATGAATCATGAATCATGAACCATGAATCATGAATCATGAAATGAATCATGAATCATGAATTGAATCATGAATCATGAATTGAATCAGGAATCATGAATCATAAATTGAATCATGAATTGAATCATGAATCATGAATTGAATGATGAATGATGAATTATGAATCGAATCATGAATCATGAATTGAATCATGAATCATGAATTGAATCATGAATCATAAATCGAATCATGAATCATGAATTGAATCATGAATCATGAATCATGAAATGAATCATGAATTGAATCATGAATTTTGAATTGAATCATGAATCATGAATTGAATCATGAATCATGAATTGAATCATGAATCATAAATCGAATCATGAATCATGAATTGAATCATGAATCATGAATCATGAATCGAATCATGAATCATGAATTGAATCATGAATCATTAAATGAATCATGAATTGAATCATGAATTCAAACATGAATCATGAATCGAATCATGAATCATGAATTGAATTATGAATTGAATCAAGAATTGAATCATGAATTGAAACATAAATCATGAATCGAATCATGATTCATGAATTGAATCATGAATCATGAATTGAATCATGAATCATGAATCATGAATTGAATCATGAATTGAATCATGAATCATGAAATGAATCATGAATCATGAATTGAATCATGAATCATGAATTGAATCATGAACCATGAATCTTGAATTGAATCATGAATCATAAATTGAATCATGAACCATGAATCATGAATCATGAAATGAATCATGAATCATGAATTGAATCATGAATCATGAATTGAATCAGGAATCATGAATCATAAATTGAATCATGAATTGAATCATGAATCATGAATTGAATTATGAATGATGAATTATGAATCGAATCATGAATCATGAATTGAATCATGAATCATGAATTGAATCATGAATCATAAATCGAATCATGAATCATGAATTGAATCATGAATCATGAATCGAATCATGAATCATAAATTGAATCATGAATCATGAATTGAATCATGAATCATGAATCGAATCATGAATCATGAATCATGAATTGAATCATGAATCATGAATCATAAATAGAATCATGAATTGAATCATGAATTATGAATCATAAATTAAATTATGAATTGATTCATGAATCATGAAATGAATCATGAATCATGTATTGAATCATGAATCATGAATTGAATCAGGAATCATGAATCATGAAATGAATCATGAATCATGAATTGAATCATGAATCACAAATTGAACCATGCATAATGAATTGAATCATGAATTATAAATCGAATCATGAATCATGAAATAAATCATGAATTGAATCAAGATTCATGAACCATGAATTTAATCATGAATCATAATTCGAATCATGAATCATGAATTGAATCATGAATCATGAATCAAATCATGAATCATGAATTGAATCATAAATCATGAATCGAATCATGAATTGAATCATGAATCATGAAATGAATCATGAATCATGAATTGAATCATGAATCACGAATTGAATCATGCATCATGAATTGAATCATGAATCATAAATCGAATCATGAATCATGAAATGAATCATGAAATGAATCATGAATCATGAATTGAATTATAAATCCTGAATTGAATCATGAATTTAATTTTGATTCATGAATTATGAATCGAATCATGAATCATGAAATAAATAATGAATTGAATCATGAATCATGAATTGAATCATGAATTGAATCATGAATTATGAATCATAAATTGAATCATGAATTGAATCATGAGTTAAATCATGAATCATGAAATGAATCATGAATCATGAATTGACTCATGAATCGTGAATTGAATCATGAATCATGAATCATGAATTAAATCATGAATCATGAATTAAATCATGAATCATGAATCATGAATTGAATCATAAATCATGAATTGAATCATGAATTGAATCATGAATCATGAATTGAATCAGGAATCATGAATCATAAATTGAATCATGAATTGAATCATGAACCATGAATTGAATCATAAATCATGAATCATGAATTTAATCATGAATCATAATTCGAATCATGAATCATGATTCAAGAATTGAATCATGAATCATGAATTGAATCATGAATCATGAATTGAATCATGAATCATGAATTGAATCATGAATCATGAAATAAATCATGAATTGAATCATGAATTGAATCATGAATCATGAATCGAATCATGAATCATGAAATAAATCATGAATTGAATCAAGATTCATGAACCATGAATTGAATCATGAAATAAATCATGAATCATGAATTGAATCATAAATCATGAATCATGAATTAAATCATGAATCATAAATCAAGAATTGAATCATGAATCATGAATTGAATCATGAATCATGCAATAAATCATGAATTGAATCATGAATTGAATCATGAATCATGAATCATGAATCGAATCATGAATCATGAAATAAATCATGAATTGAATCAAGATTCATGAACCATGAATTGAATCATGAAATAAATCATGAATCATGAATTGAATCATAAATCATGAATCATGAATTTAATCATGAATCATAATTCGAATCATGAATCATGAATTGAATCATGAATCATGAATCAAATCATGAATCATGAATTGAATCATAAATCATGAATCAAATCATGAATTGAATCATGAATCATGAAATGAATCATGAATCATGAATTGAATCATGAATCATGAATTGAATAAGGAATCACGAATTGAATCATGCATCATGAATTGAATCATGAATCATAAATCGAATCATGAATCATGAAATGAATCATGAATCATGAATTGAATCATGAATCATGAATTGAATCATGAATCACGAATTGAATCATGCATCATGAATTGAATCATGAATCATAAATCGAATCATGAATCATGAAATGAATCATGAATCATGAATTGAATCATAAATCCTGAATTGAATCATGAATTTAATTTTGATTCATGAATTAAGAATCGAATCATGAATCATGAAATAAATAATGAATTGAATCATGAATCATGAATCATGAATTGAATCATGAATTGAATAATGAATTATGAATCATAAATTGAATCATGAATTGAATCATGAATTAATTCATGAATCATGAAATGAATCATGAATCATGAATTGACTCATGAATCGTGAATTGAATCATGAATTAAATCATGAATCATGAATCATGAATTGAATCATAAATCATGAATTGAATCATGAATTGAATCATGAATCATGAATTGAATCAGGAATCATGAATCATAAATTGAATCATGAATTGAATCATGAATCATTAATTGAATGATGAATGATGAATCATGAATCAAATCATGAATCATGAATTGAATCATGAATCATGAATTGAATCATGAATCATGAATCATGAATTGAATCATGAATCATGAAATAAATCATGAATTGAATCATGAATTAAATCATGAATCATGAATCGAATCATGAATCATGAAATAAATCATGAATTGAATCAAGATTCATGAACCATGAATTGAATCATGAAATAAATCATGAATCATGAATTGAATCATAAATCATGAATCATGAATTAAATCATGAATCATAAATCAAGAATTGAATCATGAATCATGAATCGAATCATGAATCATGTAATAAATCATGAATTGAATCATGAATTGAATCATGAATCATGAATCGAATCATGAATCATGAAATAAATCATGAATTGAATCAAGATTCATGAACCATGAATTGAATCATGAAATAAATCATGAATCATGAATTGAATCATAAATCATGAATCATGAATTTAATCATGAATCATAATTCGAATCATGAATCATGAATTGAATCATGAATCATGAATCAAATCATGAATCATGAATTGAATCATAAATCATGAATCGAATCATGAATTGAATCATGAATCATGAAATGAATCATGAATCATGAATTGAATCATGAATCATGAATTGAATCAGGAATCACGAATTGAATCATGCATCATGAATTGAATCATGAATCATAAATCGAATCATGAATCATGAAATGAATCATGAATCATGAATTGAATCACGAATTGAATCATGCATCATGAATTGAATCATGAATCATAAATCGAATCATGAATCATGAAATGAATCATGAAATGAATCATGAATCATGAATTGAATCATAAATCCTGAATTGAATCATGAATTTAATTTTGATTCATGAATTATGCATCGAATCATGAATCATGAAATAAATAATGAATTGAATCATGAATCATGAATCATGAATTGAATCATGAATTGAATCATGAATTATGAATCATAAATTGAATCATGAATTGAATCATGAGTTAAATCATGAATCATGAAATGAATCATGAATCATGAATTGACTCATGAATCGTGAATTGAATCATGAATCATGAATCATGAATTAAATCATGAATCATGAATTGAATCATAAATCATGAATTGAATCATGAATTGAATCATGAATCATGAATTGAATCAGGAATCATGAATCATAAATTGAATCATGAATTGAATCATGAATCATTAATTGAATGATGAATGATGAATCATGAATCAAATCATGAATCATGAATTGAATCATGAATCATGAATTGAATCATGAATCATGAATCATGAATCGAATCATGAATTGAATCATGAATCATGAATTGAATTATGAATTGAATCAAGAATTGAATCATGCATTGAATCATGAATCATGAATTGAATCATGAATCATGAATTGAATCATGAATTGAATCATGAATTATGAATCATAAATTGAATCATGAATTGAATCATGATTTAAATCATGAATCATGAAATGAATCATGAATCATGAAATGAATCAGGAATTGACTCATGAATCGTGAATTGAATCATGAATCATGAATCATGAAATGAATCATGAAATGAATCATGAATCATGAATTAAATCATGAATCACAAATTGAATCATGCATCATGAATTGAATCATGAATTATAAATCGAATCATGAATCATGAATCATGAATCATGAATTAAATCATGAATCATGAATCATGAATTGAATCATAAATAATGAATTGAATCATGAATTGAATCATGAATCATGAATCGAATCATGAATCATGAAATAAATCATGAATTGAATCATAAATCATGAATTAAATCATGAATTGAATCATGAATCATGAATTGAATTATGAATTGAATCAAGAATTGAATCATGCATTGAATCATGAATCATGAATTGAATCATGAATCATGAATTGAATCATGAATCATGAATCATGAATTGAATCATGAATTGAATCATGAATTATGAATCATAAATTAAATCATGAATTCAATCATGAATTAAATCATGAATCATGAAATGAATCATGAATCATGAATTGACTCATGAATCATGAATTGAATCATGAATCATGAAATGAATCATGAATCATGAATTAAATCATGAATCACAAATTGAATCATGCATCATGAATTAAATCATGAATTATAAATCATGAATCATGAATTGAATCATAAATCATGAATCATGAATTTAATCATGAATCATAATTCAAATCATGAATCATGAATCAAGAATTGAATCATGAATCATGAATCGAATCATGAATTTATGAATTGACTCATGAATCATGAATCGAATCATGAATTGAATCATGAATCATGAAATGAATCATGAATCATGAATTGAATCATGTATCATGAATTGAATCATGAATCATAAATCAAGAATTGAATCATGAATCATGAATTGAATCATGAATCATGAAATGAATTATGAATTGAATCAAGAATTGAATCATGAATTGAAACATAAATCATGAATCGAATCATGATTCATGAATTGAATCATGAATTGAATCATGAATCATGAAATGAATCAAGAATCATGAATTGAATCATGAATCATGAATTGAATCATGAATCATGAATCTTGAATTGAATCATGAATCATAAATTGAATCATGAATTGAATCATGAATTGAATCATGAATCATGAAAGGAATCATGAATCATGAATTGAATCATGAATCATGAATTGAATCAGGAATCATGAATCATAAATTGAATCATGAATTGAATCATGAATCATTAATTGAATGATGAATGATGAATCATGAATCAAATCATGAATCATGAATTGAATCATGAATCATGAATTGAATCATGAATCATGAATCATGAATTGAATCATGAATTGAATCATGAATCATGAATCATGAATTGAATCATGAATTGAATCATGAATCGAATCATGAATTATGAAATAAATCATGAATTGAATCATGAATTGAATCATGAATCATGAATCGAATCATGAATCATGAAATAAATCATGAATTGAATAAAGATTCATGAACCATGAATTAAATCATAAATCATGAATCATGAATTTAATCATGAATCATAATTCGAATCATGAATCATGATTCAAGAATTGAATCATGAATCATGAATTGAATCATGAATCATGAAATAAATCATGAATTGAATCATGAATTGAATTAGGAATCATGAATCGAATCATGAATCATGAAATAAATCATGAATTGAATCAAGATTCATGAACCATGAATTGAATCATGAAATAAATCATGAATCATGAATTGAATCATAAATCATGAATCATGAATTAAATCATGAATCATAAATCAAGAATTGAATCATGAATCATGAATCGAATCATGAATCATGTAATAAATCATGAATTGAATCATGAATTGAATCATGAATCATGAATCATGAATCGAATCATGAATCATGAAATAAATCATGAATTGAATCAAGATTCATGAACCATGAATTGAATCATGAAATAAATCATGAATCATGAATTGAATCATAAATCATGCATCATGAATTTAATCATGAATCATAATTCGAATCATGAATCATGAATTGAATCATGATTCATGAATCAAATCATGAATCATGAATTGAATCATGAATCATGAATCGAATCATGAATTGAATCATGAATCATGAATTGAATTATGAATTGAATCAAGAATTGAATCATGCATTGAATCATGAATCATGAATTGAATCATGAATCATGTATTGAATCATGAATCATGAATCATGAATTGAATCATGAATTAAATTATGAATTATGAATCATAAATTTAAACATGAATTGAATCATGAATTAAATCATGAATCATGAAATGAATCATGAATCATGAATTGACTCATGAATCATGAATTGAATCATGAATCATGAATCATGAAATGAATCATGAAATGAATCATGAATCATGAATTAAATCATGATACACAAATTGAATCATGCATCATGAATTGAATCATGAATTATAAATCGAATCATGAATCATGAATTAAATCATGAATCATGAATCATGAATTGAATCATAAATCATGAATTGAATAATGAATTGAATCATGAATCATGAATCGAATCATGAATCATGAAATAAATCATGAATTGAATCATAAATCATGAATTGAATCATGAATTGAATCATGAATCATGAATTGAATTATGAATTGAATCAAGAATTGAATCATGCATTGAATCATGAATCATGAATTGAATCATGAATCATGAATTGAATCATGTATTATGAATCATGAATTGAATCATGAATTGAATCATGAATTATGAATCATAAATTGAATCATTAATTCAATCATGAATTAAATCATGAATTATGAATTGAATTATGAATTGAATCAAGAATTGAATCATGCATTGAATCATGAATCATGAATTGACTCATGAATCATGAATTGAATCATGAATCATGAATCATGAAATGAATCATGAAATGAATCATGAATCATGAATTGAATCATGAATCATGAATCGAATCATGAATTGAATCATGAATCATGAATTGAATTATGAATCATGAATCATGAATTGAATTATGAATCATGAATTGAATTATGAATCATACATCATGAATTGAATCATGAATCATGAATTGAATCATGAGTCATGAATCAAATCATGAATTGAATCATGAATCATGAATTGAATCAATAATCATGAATTGAATTATGAATCATGAATAATGAATTAAATCATGAATCATGAATTGAATTATGAATCATAAAATGAATCATGAAATGAATCATGAATCATGAATTGAATCATGAATCATAAATTGAATCATGAATCATGAATCATGAATCGAATCATGAATCATGAATTGAATCATGAATTGAATCATGAATCATGAATTGAATCATGAACCATGTAATGAATCATGAATTGACTCATGAATCATGAATTGAATCATGAATCATGAATCATGAAATGAATCATGAAATGAATCATGAATCATGAATTGAATCATGAATCATGAATCGAATCATGAATTGAATCATGAATCATGAATTGAATTATGAATCATGAATCATGAATTGAATTATGAATCATGAATTGAATTATGAATCATACATCATGAATTGAATCATGAATCATGAATTGAATCATGAGTCATGAATCAAATCATGAATTGAATCATGAATCATGAATTGAATCAATAATCATGAATTGAATTATGAATCATGAATAATGAATTAAATCATGAATCATGAATTGAATTATGAATCATAAAATGAATCATGAAATGAATCATGAATCATGAATTGAATCATGAATCATAAATTGAATCATGAATCATGAATCATGAATCGAATCATGAATCATGAATTGAATCATGAATTGAATCATGAATCATGAATTGAATCATGAATCATGAATTGAATCATGAATTATGAATCATAAATTGAATCATGAATTGAATCATGAATCATGAATTGACGCATGAATCATGAATTGAATCATGAAATGAATCATGAATCATGAATTGAATCATGAAATGAATCATGAAATGAATCATGCATCATGAATTGAATCATGAATTATAAATCGAATCATGAATCATGAATTAAATCATGAATCATGAATCATGAATTGAATCATAAATCATGAATTGAATCATGAATTGAATCATGAATCGAATCATGAATCATGAAATAAATCATGAATTGAATCAAGATTCATGAACCATGAATTGAATCATGAAATAAATCATAAATCATGAATTGAATCATAAATCATGAATCATGAATTTAATCATGAATCATAATTCAAATCATGAATCAAGAATTCAATCATGAATCATGAATCGAATCATGAATTTATGAATTGACTCATGAATCATGAATCGAATCATGAATTAAATCATGATTCATGAAATGAATCATGAAATGAATCATGAATCATGAATTGAATCATGAATCATGAATCGAATCATGAATAATGATTCATGAATTGAATCATGAATTGAATCATGAATCATGAAATGAATCATGAATCATGAATCATGAATCGAATCATGAATTGAATCATGAATCATGAATTGAATTATGAATCATGAATCATGAATTGAATTATGAATCATGAATTGAATCATGAATAATGATTCATGAATTGAATCATGAATCATACATCATGAATTGAATCATGAATCATGAATTGAATCATGAGTCATGAATCATGAATTGAATCATGAATTATGAATCAAATCATGAATTGAATCATGAATCATGAATTGAATCATTAATCATGAATTGAATTATGAATCATGAATCATGAATAGAATCATGAATCATGAATTGAATCATGAATAATGATTCATGAATTGAATCATGAATCATAAATCATGAATTAAATCATGAATCATGAATTGAATTATGAATCATAAAATGAATCATGAAATGAATCATGAATCATGAATTGAATCATGAATCATAAATTGAATCATGAATCATGAATCATGAATCGAATCATGAATCATGAATTGAATCATGAATTGAATCATGAATCATGAATTGAATCATGAACCATGTAATGAATCATGAATTGAATCATGAATCATGAATTGAATTATGAATTGAATCAATAATTGAATCATGCATTGAATCATGAATCATGAATTGAATCATGAATCATGAATTGAATCATGAATTATGAATCATAAATTGAATCATGAATTGAATCATGAATTAAATCATGAATCATGAAATGAATCATGAATCATGAATTGACTCATGAATCATGAATTGAATCATGAATCATGAATCATGAAATGAATCATGAAATGAATCATGCATCATGAATTGAATCATGAATTATAAATCGAATCATGAATCATCAATCATGAATCATGAATTAAATCATGAATCATGAATTGAATCATAAATCATGAATTGAATCATGAATTGAATCATGAATCGAATCATGAATCATGAAATAAATCATGAATTGAATCAAGATTCATGAACCATGAATTGAATCATGAATCATGAATTGAATAATGAATTGAATCAAGAATTGAATCATGCATTGAATCATGAATCATGAATTGAATCATGAATTGAATCATGAATTATGAATCATAAATTGAATCATGAATTGAATCATGAATCATGAATTGACTCATGAATCATGAATTGAATCATGAAATGAATCATGAAATGAATCATGCATCATGAATTGAATCATGAATTATAAATCGAATCATGAATCATGAATCATGAATTAAATCATGAATCATGAATCATGAATTGAATCATAAATCATGAATTGAATCATGAATTGAATCATGAATCGAATCATGAATCATGAAATAAATCATGAATTGAATCAAGATTCATGAACCATGAATTGAATCATGAAATAAATCATAAATCATGAATTGAATCATAAATCATGAATCATGAATTTAATCATGAATCATAATTCAAATCATGAATCAAGAATTCAATCATGAATCATGAATCGAATCATGAATTTATGAATTGACTCATGAATCATGAATCGAATCATGAATTAAATCATGATTCATGAAATGAATCATGAAATGAATCATGAATCATGAATTGAATCATGAATCATGAATCGAATCATGAATAATGATTCATGAATTGAATCATGAATTGAATCATGAATCATGAAATGAATCATGAATCATGAATCGAATCATGAATTGAATCATGAATCATGAATTGAATTATGAATCATGAATCATGAATTGAATTATGAATCATGAATTGAATCATGAATAATGATTCATGAATTGAATCATGAATCATACATCATGAATTGAATCATGAATCATGAATTGAATCATGAGTCATGAATCATGAATTGAATCATGAATTATGATTTAAATCATGAATTGAATCATGAATCATGAATTGAATCATTAATCATGAATTGAATTATGAATCATGAATCATGAATAGAATCATGAATCATGAATTGAATCATGAATAATGATTCATGAATTGAATCATGAATCATAAATCATGAATTAAATCATGAATCATGAATTGAATTATGAATCATAAAATGAATCATGAAATGAATCATGAATCATGAATTGAATCATGAATCATAAATTGAATCATGAATCATGAATCGAATCATGAATCATGAATTGAATCATGAATTGAATCATGAATCATGAATTGAATCATGAACCATGTAATGAATCATGAATTGAATCATGAATCATGAATTGAATTATGAATTGAATCAATAATTGAATCATGCATTGAATCATGAATCATGAATTGAATCATGAATCATGAATTGAATCATGAATTATGAATCATAAATTGAATCATGAATTGAATCATGAATTAAATCATGAATCATGAAATGAATCATGAATCATGAATTGAATCATGAATCATGAATCATGAAATGAATCATGAAATGAATCATGCATCATGAATTGAATCATGAATTATAAATCGAATCATGAATCATCAATCATGAATCATGAATTAAATCATGAATCATGAATTGAATCATAAATCATGAATTGAATCATGAATTGAATCATGAATCGAATCATGAATCATGAAATAAATCATGAATTGAATCAAGATTCATGAACCATGAATTGAATCATGAATCATGAATTGAATAATGAATTGAATCAAGAATTGAATCATGCATTGAATCATGAATCATGAATTGAATCATGAATCATGAATTGAATCATGAATTATGAATCATAAATTGAATCATGAATTGAATCATGAATCATGAATTGACTCATGAATCATAAATTGAATCATGAAATGAATCATGAAATGAATCATGCATCATGAATTGAATCATGAATTATAAATCGAATCATGAATCATGAATCATGAATCATGAATTAAATCATGAATCATGAATTGAATCATAAATCATGAATTGAATCATGAATTGAATCATGAATCGAATCCTGAATCATGAAATAAATCATGAATTGAATCAAGATTCATGAACCATGAATTGAATCATGAAATAAATCATAAATCATGAATTGAATCATAAATCATGAATCATGAATTTAATCATGAATCATAATTCAAATCATGAATCAAGAATTCAATCATGAATCATGAATCGAATCATGAATTTATGAATTGACTCATGAATCATGAATCAAATCTTGAATTAAATCATGAATCATGAAATGAATCATGAAATGAATCATGAATCATGAATTGAATCATGAATCATGAATCGAATCATGGATTGAATCATGAATCATGAATTGAATTATGAATCATGAATCATGAATTGAATTATGAATCATGAATTGAATTATGAATCATGAATTGAATCATGAATCATACATCATGAATTGAATCATGAATCATGAATTGAATCATGAGTCATGAATCATGAATTGAATCATGAATCATAATTCAAATCATGAATTCAATCATGAATCATGAATTGAATCAATAATCATGAATTGAATTATGAATCATGAATCATGAATTGAATCATGAATCATACATCATGAATTGAATCATGAATCATGAATTGAATCATGAGTCATGAATCATGAATTGAATCATGAATCATAATTCAAATCATGAATTCAATCATGAATCATGAATTGAATCAATAATCATGAATTGAATTATGAATCATGAATCATGAATTGAATCATGAATCATGAATTGAATCATGAATAATGATTCATGAATTGAATCATGAATCATAGATCATGAATTAAATCATGAATCATGAATTGAATTATGAATCATAAAATGAATCATGAAATGAATCATGAATCATGAATTGAATCATGAATCATAAATTGAATCATGAATCATGAATCATGAATCGAATCATGAATCATGAATTGAATCATGAATTGAATCATGAATCATGAATTGAATCATGAATTGAATCATGAATCATGAATTGAATCATGAACCATGTAATGAATCATGAATTGAATCATGAATCATGAATTGAATTATGAATTGAATCAAAAATTGAATCATGCATTGAATCATGAATCATGAATTGACTCATGAATCATGAATTGAATCATGAATCATGAAATGAATCATGAAATGAATCATGAATCATGAATCATGAATCATGAATCGAATCATGAATTGAATCATGAATCATGAATTGAATTATGAATCATGAATCATGAATTGAATTATGAATCATGAATTGAATCATGAATAATGATTCATGAATTGAATCATGAATCATACATCATGAATTGAATCATGAATCATGAATTGAATCATGAGTCATGAATCATGAATTGAATCATGAGTCATGAATCATGAATTGAATCATGAATTATGAATCAAATCATGAATTGAATCATGAATTGAATCATTAATCATGAATTGAATTATGAATCATGAATCATGAATAGAATCATGATTCATGAATTGAATCATGAATCATAAATCATGAATTAAATCATGAATCATGAATTGAATTATGAATCATAAAATGAATCATGAAATGAATCATGAATCATGAATTGAATCATGAATCATAAATTGAATCATGAATCATGAATCATGAATCGAATCATGAATCATGAATTGAATCATGAATTGAATCATGAATCATGAATTGAATCATGAACCATGTAATGAATCATGAAGTGAATCATGAATCATGAATTGAATTATGAATTGAATCAATAATTGAATCATGCATTGAATCATGAATCATGAATTGAATCATGAATCATGAATTGAATCATGAATTATGAATCATAAATTGAATCATGAATTGAATCATGAATTAAATCATGAATCATGAAATGAATCATGAATCATGAATTGACTCATGAATCATGAATTGAATCATGAATCATGAATCATGAAATGAATCATGAAATGAATCATGAAATGAATCATGCATCATGAATTGAATCATGAATTATAAATCGAATCATGAATCATCAATCATGAATCATGAATTAAATCATGAATCATGAATTGAATCATAAATCATGAATTGAATCATGAATTGAATCATGAATCGAATCATGAATCATGAAATAAATCATGAATTGAATCAAGATTCATGAACCATGAATTGAATCATGAATCATGAATTGAATAATAAATTGAATCAAGAATTGAATCATGCATTGAATCATGAATCATGAATTGAATCATGAATCATGAATTGAATCATGAATTATGAATCATAAATTGAATCATGAATTGAATCATGAATTGACTCATGAATCATGAATTGAATCATGAAATGAATCATGAAATGAATCATGCATCATGAATTGAATCATGAATTATAAATCGAATCATGAATCATGAATCATGAATCATGAATTAAATCATGAATCATGAATCATGAATTGAATCATAAATCATGAATTGAATCATGAATTGAATCATGAATCGAATCATGAATCATGAAATAAATCATGAATTGAATCAAGATTCATGAACCATGAATTGAATCATGAAATAAATCATAAATCATGAATTGAATCATAAATCATGAATCATGAATTTAATCATGAATCATAATTCAAATCATGAATCAAGAATTCAATCATGAATCATGAATCGAATCATGAATTTATGAATTGACTCATGAATCATGAATCGAATCATGAATTAAATCATGAATCATGAAATGAATCATGAAATGAATCATAAATCATGAATTGAATCATGAATCATGAATTGAATCATGAATTTAATCATGAATCATGAATTGAATTATGAATCATGAATCATGAATTGAATTATGAATCATGAATTGAATCATAAATAATGATTCATGAATTGAATCATGAATCATACATCATGAATTGAATCATGAATCATGAATTGAATCATGAGTCATGAATCATGAATTGAATCATGAATCATGAATCAAATCATGAATTCAATCATGAATCATGAATTGAATCATTAATCATGAATTGAATTATGAATCATGAATCATGAATTGAATCATGAATCATGAATTGAATCATGAATAATGATTCATGAATTGAATCATGAATCATAAATCATGAATTAAATAATGAATCATGAATTGAATTATGAATCATAAAATGAATCATGAAATGAATCATGAATCATGAATTGAATCATGAATCATGAATTGAATCATGAATCATAAATTGAATCATGAATCATGAATCATGAATCGAATCATGAATCATGAATTGAATCATGAATTGAATCATGAATCATGAATTGAATCATGAATCATGAATCATGAATTGAATCATGAACCATGTAATGAATCATGAATTGAATCATGAATCATGAATTGAATTATGAATTAAATCAAAAATTGAATCATGCATTGAATCATGAATCATGAATTGACTCATGAATCATGAATTGAATCATGAATCATGAATCATGAAATGAATCATGAAATGAATCATGAATCATGAATCATGAATCATGAATTGAATCATGAATTGAATCATGAATCATGAATTGAATTATGAATCATGAATCATGAATTGAATTATGAATCATGAATTGAATTATGAATCATGAATTGAATCATGAATAATGATTCATGAATTGAATCATGAATCATACATCATGAATTGAATCATGAATCATGAATTGAATCATGAGTCATGAATCATGAATTGAATCATGAATTATGAATCAAATCATGAATTGAATCATGAATCATGAATTGAATTATTAATCATGAATTGAATTATGAATCATGAATCATGAATAGAATCATGAATCATGAATTGAATCATGAATAATGATTCATGAATTGAATCATGAATCATAAATCATGAATTAAATCATGAATCATGAATTGAATTATGAATCATAAAATGAATCATGAAATGACTCATGAATCATGAATTGAATCATGAATCATATATTGAATCATGAATCATGAATCATGAATCGAATCATGAATCATGAATTGAATCATGAATTGAATCATGAATCATGAATTGAATCATGAACCATGTAATGAATCATGAATTGAATCATGAATCATGAATTGAATTATGAATTGAATCAATAATTGAATCATGCATTGAATCATGAATCATGAATTGAATCATGAATCATGAATTGAATCATGAATTATGAATCATAAATTGAATCATGAATTGAATCATGAATTAAATCATGAATCATGAATTGAATCATGAATCATGAATTGAATTATGAATCATGAATTGAATCATGAATCATGAATCATGAAATGAATCATGAAATGAATCATGCATCATGAATTGAATCATGAATTATAAATCGAATCATGAATCATGAATTAAATCATGAATCATGAATTGAATCATAAATCATGAATTGAATCATGAATTGAATCATGAATCGAATCATGAATCATGAAATAAATCATAATTTGAATCAAGATTCATGAACCATGAATTGAATCATGAAATAAATCATGAATCATAATTCAAATCATGAATCATGAATCAAGAATTGAATCATGAATCATGAATCGAATCATGAATTTATGAATTGACTCATGAATCATGAATCGAATCATGAATTAAATCATGAATCATGAAATGAATCATGAATCATGAAATGAATCATGTATCATGAATCGAATCATGAATCATGAATTGAATCATGAATCATGAATCATGAATCGAATCATGAATCATGAATTGAATCATGAATCATAAAATGAATCATGAATTGAATCATGAAATAAATCATGAATCATGAATTGAATCATGAATCATGAATCGAATCATGAATTAAATCATGAATCATAAAATGAATTGAATCATTAATCATGAATTGAATCATGAATCATAAATCATAAATTAAATTATGAATCATGAAATGAATCATGAATTGAATCATGAATCATGAATCATGAATCGAATCATGAATCATGAATTAAATCATGAATCATGAATTGAATCATGAATCATGAAATGAATCATGAATTGAATCATGAATTCAAACATGAATCATGAATCGAATCATGAATCATGATTTGAATTATGAATTGAATCAAGAATTGAATCATGCATTGAATCATGAATCATGAATCATGCATTGAATCATGAATTATGAATCATGAATTGAATCATGAATCATGAATTGAATTATTAATTGAAACAAGAATTGAATCATGAATTGAATCATGAATCATGAATAAAATCATGATTCATGAATTGAATCATGAATCATGAATTGAATCATGAATCATGAATTGAATCATGAATTATGAATCATGAAATGAATCAAGAATCATGAATTGAATCATGAATCATGAATTGAATCATGAAATGAATCATGAAATGAATCATGAATTGAATCATGAATCATGAATTGAATCATGAATCATGAATTGAATCATGAATCTTGAATTAAATATGAATCATGAAATGAATCATGAAATGAATCATGAATCATGAATTGAATCATGAATTGATTCATAATTCATAAATCATGAATCATGAATTGAATCATGAATCATGAATTGAATCATGAATCATGAATCGAATCATGAATCATGAATCATGAATTGAATCATGAATCATGAATCATAAATTGAATCATGAATTGAATCATGAATTATGAATCATAAATTGAATCATGAATTGAATCATGAATTGAATCATGAATCATGGAATGAATCATGAATCATGAATTGAATCATGAATCATGAATCGAATCATGAATAATGAATTAAATCATGAATCATGAATCACGAATCATGAATAGAATCATGAATCATGAAATGAATCATGAATCATGAATTGAATCATGAATCATGAATTGAATCATGAATCCTGAATTGAATCATGAATCATGAATCATGAATCGAATCATGAATCATGAATTGAATCATGAATCATGAAATGAATCATGAATTGAATCATGAATTCAAACATGAATCATGAATCGAATCATGAATCATGAATTGAATTATGAATTGAATCAAGAATTGAATCATGAATTGAAACATAAATCATGAATCGAATCATGATTCATGAATTGAATCATGAATCATGAATTGAATCATGAATCATGAATCATGAATTGAATCATGAATTGAATTATGAATTATAAATCATAAGTTGAATCATGAATTGAATCATGAAATGAATCATGAATCATGAAATGAATCATGAATTGAATCATGAATCATGAATTGAATCATGAACCATGAATCTTGAATTGAATCATGAATCATAAATTGAATCATGAATTGAATCATGAATCATGAAAGGAATCATGAATCATGAATTGAATCATGAATCATCAATTGAATCAGGAATCATGAATCATAAATTGAATCATGAATTGAATCATGAATCATGAATTGAATCATGAATGATGAATTATGAATCGAATCATGAATCATGAACTGAATCATGAATTTATGAATTGAATCATGAATCATGAATCATGAATTGAATTATGAATTGAATCATGAATTATAAATTATAAGTTGAATCATGAAATGAATCATGAATTGAATCATGAATTCAAACATGAATCATGAATCGAATCATGAATCATGATTTGAATTATGAATTGAATCAAGAATTGAATCATGCATTGAATCATGAATCATGCATTGAATCATGAATCATGAATCATGAATTGAATCATGAATCATGAATTGAATTATTAATTGAAACAAGAATTGAATCATGAATTGAATCATGAATCATGAATAAAATCATGATTCATGAATTGAATCATGAATCATGAATTGAATCATGAATCATGAATTGAATCATGAATTATGAATCATGAAATGAATCAAGAATCATGAATTGAATCATGAATCATGAATTGAATCAGGAATCATGAATCATGAAATGAATCACGAATTGAATCATGAATCATGAATTGAATCATGAATCATGAATTGAATCTTGAATCTTGAATTAAATATGAATCATGAAATGAATAATGAAATGAATCATGAATCATGAATTGAATCATGAATTGATTCATAATTCATAAATCATGAATTGAATCATGAATCATGAATTGAATCATGAATCATGAATCGAATCATGAATCATGAATCATGAATTGAATCATGAATCATGAATCATAAATTGAATCATGAATTGAATCATGAATTATGAATCATAAATTGAATCATGAATTGAATCATGAATTGAATCATGAATCATGAAATGAATCATGAATCATGAATTGAATCATGAATCATGAATCATGAATCGAATCATGAATAATGAATTAAATCATGAATCATGAATCACGAATCATGAATAGAATCATGAATCATGAAATGAATCATGAATCATGAATTGAATCATGAATCATGAATTGAATCATGAATCCTGAATTGAATCATGAATCATGAATCATGAATCGAATCATGAATCATGAATTGAATCATGAATCATGAAATGAATCATGAATTGAATCATGAATTCAAACATGAATCATGAATCGAATCATGAATCATGAATTGAATTATGAATTGAATCAAGAATTGAATCATGAATTGAAGCATAAATCATGAATCGAATCATGATTCATGAATTGAATCAGGAATCATGAATCATAAATTGAATCATGAATTGAATCATGAATCATGAATTGAATGATGAATGATGAATTATGAATCGAATCATGAATCATGAACTGAATCATGAATTTATGAATTGAATCATGAATCATGAATCATGAATTGAATTATGAATTGAATCATGAATTATAAATTATAAGTTGAATCATGAAATGAATCATGAATTGAATCATGAATTTTGAATTCAATCATGAATCATGAAATGAATCATGAAATGAATCATGAATTGAATCATGAATCATGAATTGAATCATGAATCATAAATCGAATCATGAATCATGAAATGAATCATGAAATGAATCATGAATCATGAATTGAATCATGAATCACGAATTGAATCATGCATCATGAATTGAATCATGAATTATAAATCGAATCATGAATCATGAATCAGGAATTAAATCATAAATCATGAATCATGAATTGAATCATAAATCATGAATTGAATCATGAATTGAATCATGAATCATGCATCATGAATCGAATCATGAATAATGAAATAAATCATAAATTGAATCATGAATTGAATCATGAATCATGAATCATGAATCGAATCATGAATCATGAAATAAATAATAAATTGAATAAAGATTCATGAACCATGAATTGAATCATAAATCATGAATCATGAATTTAATCATGAATCATAATTCGAATCATGAATCATGATTCAAGAATTGAATCATGATTCAAGAATTGAATCATGAATCATGAATTGAATCATGAATTGAATCATGAATCATGAATCGAATCATGAATCATGAATTGAATCATGAATCATGAATTAAATCATGAATCATAAATCAAGAATTGAATCATGAATCATGAATCGAATCATGAATCATGAAATGAATCATGAATTGAATCATGAATTGAATCATGAATCATGAATCATGAATCATGAATCGAATCATGAATCATGAAATAAATCATGAATTGAATCAAGATTCATGAACCATGAATTGAATCATGAAATTAATCATGAATCATGAATTGAATCATAAATCATGAATCATGAATTTAATCATGAATCATAATTCGAATCATGAATCATGAATCATGAATTGAATCATGAATCATGAATCGAATCATGAATCATGAATTGAATCATAAATCATGAAATGAATCATGAATTACAAATTGAATCATGAATCATGAATTGAATCAGGAATCACGAATTGAATCATGCATCATGAATTGAATCATGAATCATAAATCGAATCATGAATCATGAAATGAATCATGAATCATGAATTGATTCATAAATCCTGAATTGAATCATGAATCGAATCATGAATCATGAAATAAATAATGAATTGAATCATGAATTGAATCATGAATCATGAATCAAATCATGAATCATGAAATAAATCATGAATTGAATCAAGATTCATGAATCATGAATTGAATCATAAATCATGAATCATAAATTTAATCATGAATCATGAATCGAATCATGAATTAAAAATTGAATCATGAATCATGAATCAAATCATGAATCATAAATTGAATCATGAATCATGAATCGAATCATGAATTGAATCATGAATCATGAATCATGAATTGAATCATAAATTATGAATCATGAATTTAATCATGAATCATATATCGAATCATGAATCATGAATCATGAATCAAATCATGAATTGAATCATAATTCATGAATTGAATTATGAATTGAATCAAGAATTGAATCATGAATTGAATCATGAATCATGAATCATGAATTGAATCATGAATTGAATCATGAATTATGAATCATAAATTGAATCATGAATTGAATCATGAATTAAATCATGAATCATAAAATGAATCAGGAATCATGAATTGACTCATGAATCGTGAATTGAATCATGAATCATGAATCATGAAATGAATCATGAAATGAATCATGAATCATGAATTAAATCATGAATCACAAATTGAATCATGCATCATGAATTGAACCATGAATTATAAATCGAATCATGAATCATGAATCATGAATCATGAATTAAATCATGAATCATGAATCATGAATTGAATCATAAATCATGAATTGAATCATGAATTGAATCATGAATCATGAATAGAATCATGAATCATGAAATAAATCATGAATTGAATCATAAATCATGAATTGAATCATGAATTGAATCATGAATCATGAATTGAATTATGAATTGAATCAAGAATTGAATCATGCATTGAATCATAAATCATGAATTGAATCATGAATCATGAATTGAATCATGAATCATGAATTAAATCATGAATTGAATCATGAATTATGAATCATAAATTCAATCATGAATTTAATCATGAATTAAATCATGAATCATGAAATGAATCATGAATCATGAATTCACTCATGAATCACAAATTGAATCATGCATCATGAATTGAATCATGAATCATGAATCATGAAATGAATCATGAATCATGAATTAAATCATGAATCACAAATTGAATCATGCATCATGAATTGAATCATGAATTATAAATCGAATCATGAATCATGAATCATGAATCATGAATTAAATCATTAATCATGAATCATGAATTGAATCATAAATCATGAATTGAATCATGAATCATAAATCGAATCATGAATCATGAATTGAATCATAAATCATGAATTGAATCATAAATTGAATCATGAATCGAATCATGAATCATGAAATAAATCATAAATTGAATCAAGATTCATGAACCATAAATGTAATCATGAATCATGAATCGAATCATGAATCAAGAATTGAATCATGAATCATGAATCGAATCATGAATCATGAAATGAATTATGAATCATGAATCATGAATCGAATCATGAATTGAATCATGAATCATGAATTGAATCATGAATCATGAATTGAATCATGAATTATGAATCATAAATTGAATCATGAATTGAATCATGAATTAAATCATGAATCATGAAATGAATCATGAATCATGAATTGACTCATGAATCGTGAATTGAATCATGAATCATGAATCATGAAATGAATCATGAATCATGAATTAAATCATGAATCACAAAATGAATCATGCATCATGAATTGAACCATGAATCATGAATTGAATCATAAATCATGAATTGAATCATGAATTGAATCATGAATCATGAATTGAATTATGAATTGAATCAAGAATTGAATCATGCATTGAATCATGAATCATGAATTGAATCATGAATCATGAATTGAATCATGAATCATGAATCATGAATTGAATCATGAATTGAATCATGAATTATGAATCATAAATTCAATCATGAATTCAATCATGAATTAAATCATGAATCATGAAATGAATCATGAATCATGAATTCACTCATGAATCATGAATTGAATCATGAATCATGAATCATGAAATGAATCATGAAATGAATCATGAATCATGAATTAAATCATGAATCACAAATTGAATCATGCATCATGAATTGAATCATGAATTATAAATCGAATCATGAATCATGAATCATGAATCATGAATTAAATCATTATTCATGAATTATGAATTGAATCATAAATCATGAATTGAATCAGGAATTGAATCATGAATCATGAATCGAATCATGAATCATGAATTGAATCATAAATCATGAATTGAATCATGAATTGAATCATGAATCATGAATCGAATCATGAATCATGAAATAAATCATAAATTGAATCAAGATTCATGAACCATAAATGTAATCATGAATCATGAATCGAATCATGAATCAAGAATTGAATCATGAATCATGAATCGAATCATGAATCATGAATTGAATTATGAATCATGAATCATGAATCGAATCATGAATTGAATCATGAATCATGAATTGAATCATAAATCATGAATCATGAATTGAATCATGAATCATGAATCATGAATTGAATCATGAATAATGAATTGAATCATGAATCATGAATTAAATCATGAATTGAATCATGAATCATGAATCATGAATTGAATTATGAATCATGAATCGAATCATGAATCATGTATTGAATCATGAATTGAATCATGAATCATGAATGATGAATTGAATCATGAATCATGAATTGAATCATGAATCATGAATTGAATCATGAGTCATGAATTGAATCATGAGTCATGAATGATGAATTGAATCATGAATCATGAATCATAATTCATAAAATGAATCATGAATTGAATCATTAATCATGAATTGAATCATGAATCATGAATTAAATCATGAATCATGAAAAGAATCATGAAATGAATCATGAATCATGAATTGAATCATGAATCATGAATCGAATCATGAATCATGGATTGAATCATGAATCATAAATTGAATCATGAATCATGAAATGAATCATGAATTGAATCATGAATTCAAACATGAATCATGAATCGAATCATGAATCATGAATTGAATTATGAATCATGAATTAAATCATGAATCATGAATCATAAATCAAGAATTGAATCATGAATCATGAATCGAATCATGAATCATGAAATAAATCATGAATTGAATCATGAATTGAATCATGAATCATGAATCATGAATCGAATCATGAATCGTGAAATAAATCATGAATTGAATCAAGATTCATGAACCATGAATTGAATCATGAAATAAATCATGAACCATGAATTGAATCATAAATCATGAATCATGAATTTAATCATGAATCATAATTCGAATCATGAATCATGAATCATGAATTGAATCATGAATCATGAATCGAATCATGAATCATGAATTGAATCATAAATCATGAATCGAATCATGAATTGAATCATGAATCATGAAATGAATCATGAATCATGAATTGAATCATGAATCATGAAATGAATCATGAATTGAATCATGAATTCAAACATGAATCATGAATCGAATCATGAATCATGAATTGAATCATGAATCATGAATTGAATCAGGAATCACGAATTGAATCATGCATCATGAATTGAATCATGAATCATAAATCGAATCATGAATCATGAAATGAATCATGAAATGAATCATGAATCATGAATTGAATCATGAATCACGAATTGAATCATGCATCATGAATTGAATCATGAATCATAAATTGAATCATGAATCATGAAATGAATCATGAAATGAATCATGAATCATGAATTGAATCATAAATCCTGAATTGAATCATGCATTGAATTTTGAATCATGAATCATGAATCGAATCATGAATCATGAAATAAATAATGAATTGAATCATGAATTGAATCATGAATCATGAATCATGAATCCAATTATGAATCATGAAATAAATCATGAATTGAATCAAGATTCATGAACCATGAATTGAATCATGAAATAAATCATGAATCATGAATTGAATCATAAATCATGAATCATAAATTTAATCATGAATCATGAATCGAATCATGAATTAAAAATTGAATCATGAATCATGAATCAAATCATGAATCATGAATTGAATCATGAATCATGAATCGAATCATGAATTGAATCATGAATCATGAATCATGTATTGAATCATAAATTATGAATCATGAATTTAATCATGAATCATATATCGAATCATGAATCATGAATCGAATCATGAATTGAATCATGAATCATGAATTGAATTATGAATTGAATCAAGAATTGAATCATGCATTGAATCATGAATCATGAATTGAATCATGAATCATGAATTTAATCATGAATCATGAATCATGAATTGAATCATGAATTGAATCATGAATTATGAATCATAAATTGAATCATGAATTGAATCATGAATTAAATCATGAATCATGAAATGAATCATGAATCATGAATTGACTCATGAGTCATGAATTGACTCATGAGTCATGAATTGAATCATGAATCATGAATCATGAATTGAATCATGAATCATGAATTAAATCATGAATCACAAATTGAATCATGCATCATGAATTGAATCATGAATTATAAATCGAATCATGAATTGAATCATGAATTATGAATCATGAATTGAATTATAAATCATGAATTGAATCATGAATTGAATCATGAATTATGAATCGAATCATGAATCATGAAATAAATCATGAATTGAATCATAAATCATGAATTGAATCATGAATTGAATCATGAATCATGAATTGAATTATGAATTGACTCAAGAATTGAATCATGAATTGAATCATGAATTATGAATCGAATCATGAATCATGAAATAAATCATGAATTGAATCATAAATCATGAATTGAATCATGAATTGAATCATGAATCATGAATTGAATTATGAATTGAATCAAGAATTGAATCATGCATTGAATCATGAATTATGAATTGAATCATGAATCATGAATTGAATCATGAATCATGAATCATGAATTGAATCATGAATTGAATCCTGAATTATGAATCATAAATTGAATCATGAATTCAATCATGAATTAAATCATGAATCATTAAATGAATCAAGAATCATGAATTGACTCATGAATCATGAATTGAATCATGAATCATGAATCATGAAATGAATCATGAAATGAATCATGAAATGAATCATGAATCATGAATTGAATCATGAATCACGAATTGAATCATGCATCATTAATTGAATCATGAATTATAAATCGAATCATGAATCATGAATCATAAATCATGAATCATGAATAATGAATTGAATCATAAATCATGAATTGAATCATGAATTGAATCATGAATCATGATCATGAATCGAATCATGAATCATGAAAAAAATCATGAATTGAATCATGAATTATAAATCATAAGTTGAATCATGAATTGAATCATGAATTGAACCATGAATCATGAATCATGAAATAAATCATGAATTGAATCATGAATTATAAATCATAAGTTGAATCATGAATTGAATCATGAATTGAACCATGAATCATGAATCATGAAATGAATCATGAATTGAATCATGAATCATGAAATGAATCATGAATCATGAATTGAATCATGAATCATGAATTGAATCATGAATCCTGAATTGAATCATGAATCATGAATCGAATCATGAATCATGAAATGAATCATGAAATGAATCATGAATCATGAATCGAATCATGAATCATGAATTGAATCATGAATCATGAAATGAATCATAAATTGAATCATGAATTCAAACATGAATCATGAATCGAATCATGAATCATGAATTGAATTATGAATTGAATCAAGAATTGAATCATGAATTGAAACATAAATCATGAATCGAATCATGATTCATGAATTGAATCATGAATCATGAATTGAATCATGAATCATGAATCATGAATTGAATCATGAATTGAATCATGAATTATAAATCATAAGTTGAATCATGAATTGAATCATGAAATGAATCATGAATCATGAAATGAATCATGAATTGAATCATGAATCATGAATTGAATCATGAACCATGAATCTTGAATTGAATCATGAATCATAAATTGAATCATGAATTGAATCATGAATCATGAAAGGAATCATGAATCATGAATTGAATCATGAATCATCAATTGAATCAGGAATCATGAATCATAAATTGAATCATGAATTGAATCATGAATCATGAATTGAATGATGAATGATGAATTATGAATCGAATCATGAATCATGAACTGAATCATGAATCATGAATTGAATCATGAATCATGAATCATGAATTGAATTATGAATTGAATTATGAATTTAATCATGAATTATAAATCATAAGTTGAATCATGAAATGAATCATGAATTGAATCATGAATTTTGAATTCAATCATGAATCATGAATTGAATCATGAATTTTGAATTCAATCATGAATCATGAAATGAATCATGAAATGAATCATGAATCATGAATTGAATCATGAATCATGAATTGAATCATGAATCATAAATCGACTCATGAATCATGAATTGAATCATGAATCATGAATCATGAATCGAATCATGAATCATGAATTGAATCATGAATCATGAATCACGAATCATGAATTGAATCATGAATCATGAATCGAATCATGAATCATGAATCATGAATTGAATCATGAATCATGAATCATAAATTGAATCATAAATTGAAATAAAGAATTATGAATCATAAATTGAATAATGAATTGAATAATGAATTGAATCATGAATCATGAAATGAATCATGAAATGAATCATGAATCATGAATTGAATCATGAATCACGAATTGAATCATGCATCATGAATTGAATCATGAATTATAAATCGAATCATGAATCATGAATCAGGAATTAAATCATGAATCATGAATCATGAATTGAATCATAAATCATGAATTGAATCATGAATTGAATCATGAATCATGCATCATGAATCGAATCATGAATAATGAAATAAATCATAAATTGAATCATGAATTGAATCATGAATCATGAATCATGAATCGAATCATGAATCATGAAATAAATAATAAATTGAATAAAGATTCATGAACCATGAATTGAATCATAAATCATGAATCATGAATTTAATCATGAATCATAATTCGAATCATGAATCATGATTCAAGAATTGAATCATGAATCATGAATTGAATCATGAATTGAATCATGAATCATGAATCAAATCATGAATCATGAATTGAATCATGAATCATGAATTAAATCATGAATCATAAATCAAGAATTGAATCATGAATCATGAATCGAATCATGAATCATGAAATGAATCATGAATTGAATCATGAATTGAATCATGAATCATGAATCATGAATCATGAATCGAATCATGAATCATGAAATAAATCATGAATTGAATCAAGATTCATGAACCATGAATTGAATCATGAAATTAATCATGAATCATGAATTGAATCATAAATCATGAATCATGAATTGAATCATGAATCATAATTCGAATCATGAATCATGAATCATGAATTGAATCATGAATCATGAATCGAATCATGAATCATGAATTGAATCATAAATCATGAAATGAATCATGAATTACAAATTGAATCATGAATCATGAATTGAATCAGGAATCACGAATTGAATCATGCATCATGAATTGAATCATGAATCATAAATCGAATCATGAATCATGAAATGAATCATGAAATGAATCATGAATCATGAATTGATTCATAAATCCTGAATTGAATCATGAATCGAATCATGAATCATGAAATAAATAATGAATTGAATCATGAATTGAATCATGAATCATGAATCAAATCATGAATCATGAAATAAATCATGAATTGAATCAAGATTCATGAACCATGAATTGAATCATGAAATAAATCATGAATCATGAATTGAATCATAAATCATGAATCATAAATTTAATCATGAATCATGAATCGAATCATGAATTAAAAATTGAATCATGAATCATGAATCAAATCATGAATCATGAATTGAATCATGAATGATGAATCGAATCATGAATTGAATCATGAATCATGAATCATGAATTGAATCATAAATTATGAATCATGAATTTAATCATGAATCATATATCGAATCATGAATCATGAATCGAATCATGAATTGAATCATGAATCATGAATTGAATTATGAATTGAATCAAGAATTGAATCATGCATTGAATCATGAATCATGAATTGAATCATGAATCATGAATTTAATCATGAATCATGAATCATGAATTGAATCATGAATTGAATCATGAATTATGAATCATAAATTGAATCATGAATTGAATCATGAATTAAATCATGAATCATGAAATGAATCATGAATCATGAATTGACTCATGAGTCATGAATTGACTCATGAGTCATGAATTGAATCATGAATCATGAATCATGAAATGAATCATGAATCATGAATTAAATCATGAATCACAAATTGAATCATGCATCATGAATTGAATCATGAATTATAAATCGAATCATGAATTGAATCATGAATTATGAATCATGAATTGAATCATAAATCATGAATTGAATCATGAATTGAATCATGAATTATGAATCGAATCATGAATCATGAAATAAATCATGAATTGAATCATAAATCATGAATTGAATCATGAATTGAATCATGAATCATGAATTGAATTATGAATTGAATCAAGAATTGAATCATGAATTGAATCATGAATTATGAATCGAATCATGAATCATGAAATAAATCATGAATTGAATCATAAATCATGAATTGAATCATGAATTGAATCATGAATCATGAATTGAATTATGAATTGAATCAAGAATTGAATCATGCATTGAATCATGAATTATGAATTGAATCATGAATCATGAATTGAATCATGAATCATGAATCATGAATTGAATCATGAATTGAATCATGAATTATGAATCATAAATTGAATCATGAATTCAATCATGAATTAAATCATGAATCATTAAATGAATCAAGAATCATGAATTGACTCATGAATCATGAATTGAATCATGAATCCTGAATCATGAAATGAATCATGAAATGAATCATGAAATGAATCATGAATCATGAATTGAATCATGAATCACGAATTGAATCATGCATCATTAATTGAATCATGAATTATAAATCGAATCATGAATCATGAATCATAAATCATGAATCATGAATAATGAATTGAATCATAAATCATGAATTGAATCATTAATTGAATCATGAATCATGATCATGAATCGAATCATGAATCATGAAAAAAATCATGAATTGAATCATGAATTATAAATCATAAGTTGAATCATGAATTGAATCATGAATTGAACCATGAATCATGAATCATGAAATAAATCATGAATTGAATCATGAATTATAAATCATAAGTTGAATCATGAATTGAATCATGAATTGAACCATGAATCATGAATCATGAAATGAATCATGAATTGAATCATGAATCATGAATTGAATCATGAATCCTGAATTGAATCATGAATCATGAATCATGAATCGAATCATGAATCATGAAATGAATCATGAAATGAATCATGAATCATGAATCGAATCATGAATCATGAATTGAATCATGAATCATGAAATGAATCATGAATTGAATCATGAATTCAAACATGAATCATGAATCGAATCATGAATCATGAATTGAATTATGAATTGAATCAAGAATTGAATCATGAATTGAAACATAAATCATGAATCGAATCATGATTCATGAATTGAATCATGAATCATGAATTGAATCATGAATCATGAATCATGAATTGAATCATGAATTGAATCATGAATTATAAATCATAAGTTGAATCATGAATTAAATCATGAAATGAATCATGAATCATGAAATGAATCATGAATTGAATCATGAATCATGAATTGAATCATGAACCATGAATCTTGAATTGAATCATGAATCATAAATTGAATCATGAATTGAATCATGAATCATGAAAGGAATCATGAATCATGAATTGAATCATGAATCATCAATTGAATCAGGAATCATGAATCATAAATTAAATCATGAATTGAATCATGAATCATGAATTGAATGATGAATGATGAATTATGAATCGAATCATGAATCATGAACTGAATCATGAATCATGAATTGAATCATGAATCATGAATCATGAATTGAATTATGAATTGAATTATGAATTGAATCATGAATTATAAATCATAAGTTGAATCATGAAATGAATCATGAATTGAATCATGAATTTTGAATTCAATCATGAATCATGAAATGAATCATGAAATGAATCATGAATCATGAATTGAATCATGAATCATGAATTGAATCATGAATCATAAATCGAATCATGAATCATGAAATGAATCATGAATCATGAATCATGAATCGAATCATGAATCATGAATTGAATCATGAATCATGAATCACGAATCATGAATTGAATCATGAATCATGAATCGAATCATGAATCATGAATCATGAATTGAATCATGAATCATGAATCATAAATTGAATCATGAATTGAATCAAGAATTATGAATCATAAATTGAATAATGAATTGAATCATGAATTGAATCATGAATCATGAAATGAATCATGAAATGAATCATGAATCATGAATTGAATCATGAATCACGAATTGAATCATGCATCATGAATTGAATCATGAATTATAAATCGAATCATGAATCATGAATCATGAATCAGGAATTAAATCATGAATCATGAATCATGAATTGAATCATAAATCATGAATTGAATCATGAATTGAATCATGAATCATGCATCATGAATCGAATCATGAATAATGAAATAAATCATAAATTGAATCATGAATTGAATCATGAATCATGAATCATGAATCGAATCATGAATCATGAAATAAATAATAAATTGAATAAAGATTCATGAACCATGAATTGAATCATAAATCATGAATCATGAATTTAATCATGAATCATAATTCGAATCATGAATCATGAATCATAAATCATGAATCATGAATAATGAATTGAATCATAAATCATGAATTGAATCATGCATTGAATCATGAATCATGATCATGAATCGAATCATGAATCATGAAAAAAATCATGAATTGAATCATGAATTATAAATCATAAGTTGAATCATGAATTGAATCATGAATTGAACCATGAATCATGAATCATGAAATAAATCATGAATTGAATCATGAATTATAAATCATAAGTTGAATCATGAATTGAATCATGAATTGAACCATGAATCATGAATCATGAAATGAATCATGAATTGAATCATGAATCATGAAATGAATCATGAATCATGAATTGAATCATGAATCATGAATTGAATCATGAATCCTGAATTGAATCATGAATCATGAATCGAATCATGAATCATGAAATGAATCATGAAATGAATCATGAATCATGAATCGAATCATGAATCATGAATAGAATCATGAATCATGAAATGAATCATAAATTGAATCATGAATTCAAACATGAATCATGAATCGAATCATGAATCATGAATTGAATTATGAATTGAATCAAGAATTGAATCATGAATTGAAACATAAATCATGAATCGAATCATGATTCATGAATTGAATCATGAATCATGAATTGAATCATGAATCATGAATCATGAATTGAATCATGAATTGAATCATGAATTATAAATCATAAGTTGAATCATGAATTGAATCATGAAATGAATCATGAATCATGAAATGAATCATGAATTGAATCATGAATCATGAATTGAATCATGAACCATGAATCTTGAATTGAATCATGAATCATAAATTGAATCATGAATTGAATCATGAATCATGAAAGGAATCATGAATCATGAATTGAATCATGAATCATCAATTGAATCAGGAATCATGAATCATAAATTGAATCATGAATTGAATCATGAATCATGAATTGAATGATGAATGATGAATTATGAATCGAATCATGAATCATGAACTGAATCATGAATCATGAATTGAATCATGAATCATGAATCATGAATTGAATTATGAATTGAATTATGAATTTAATCATGAATTATAAATCATAAGTTGAATCATGAAATGAATCATGAATTGAATCATGAATTTTGAATTCAATCATGAATCATGAATTGAATCATGAATTTTGAATTCAATCATGAATCATGAAATGAATCATGAAATGAATCATGAATCATGAATTGAATCATGAATCATGAATTGAATCATGAATCATAAATCGACTCATGAATCATGAATTGAATCATGAATCATGAATCATGAATCGAATCATGAATCATGAATTGAATCATGAATCATGAATCACGAATCATGAATTGAATCATGAATCATGAATCGAATCATGAATCATGAATCATGAATTGAATCATGAATCATGAATCATAAATTGAATCATAAATTGAAATAAAGAATTATGAATCATAAATTGAATAATGAATTGAATAATGAATTGAATCATGAATCATGAAATGAATCATGAAATGAATCATGAATCATGAATTGAATCATGAATCACGAATTGAATCATGCATCATGAATTGAATCATGAATTATAAATCGAATCATGAATCATGAATCATGAATCAGGAATTAAATCATGAATCATGAATCATGAATTGAATCATAAATCATGAATTGAATCATGAATTGAATCATGAATCATGCATCATGAATCGAATCATGAATAATGAAATAAATCATAAATTGAATCATGAATTGAATCATGAATCATGAATCATGAATCGAATCATGAATCATGAAATAAATAATAAATTGAATAAAGATTCATGAACCATGAATTGAATCATAAATCATGAATCATGAATTTAATCATGAATCATAATTCGAATCATGAATCATGATTCAAGAATTGAATCATGAATCATGAATTGAATCATGAATTGAATCATGAATCATGAATCAAATCATGAATCATGAATTGAATCATGAATCATGAATTAAATCATGAATCATAAATCAAGAATTGAATCATGAATCATGAATCGAATCATGAATCATGAAATGAATCATGAATTGAATCATGAATTGAATCATGAATCATGAATCATGAATCATGAATCGAATCATGAATCATGAAATAAATCATGAATTGAATCAAGATTCATGAACCATGAATTGAATCATGAAATTAATCATGAATCATGAATTGAATCATAAATCATGAATCATGAATTGAATCATGAATCATAATTCGAATCATGAATCATGAATCATGAATTGAATCATGAATCATGAATCGAATCATGAATCATGAATTGAATCATAAATCATGAAATGAATCATGAATTACAAATTGAATCATGAATCATGAATTGAATCAGGAATCACGAATTGAATCATGCATCATGAATTGAATCATGAATCATAAATCGAATCATGAATCATGAAATGAATCATGAAATGAATCATGAATCATGAATTGATTCATAAATCCTGAATTGAATCATGAATCGAATCATGAATCATGAAATAAATAATGAATTGAATCATGAATTGAATCATGAATCATGAATCAAATCATGAATCATGAAATAAATCATGAATTGAATCAAGATTCATGAACCATGAATTGAATCATGAAATAAATCATGAATCATGAATTGAATCATAAATCATGAATCATAAATTTAATCATGAATCATGAATCGAATCATGAATTAAAAATTGAATCATGAATCATGAATCAAATCATGAATCATGAATTGAATCATGAATCATGAATCGAATCATGAATTGAATCATGAATCATGAATCATGAATTGAATCATAAATTATGAATCATGAATTTAATCATGAATCATATATCGAATCATGAATCATGAATCGAATCATGAATTGAATCATGAATCATGAATTGAATTATGAATTGAATCAAGAATTGAATCATGCATTGAATCATGAATCATGAATTGAATCATGAATCATGAATTTAATCATGAATCATGAATCATGAATTGAATCATGAATTGAATCATGAATTATGAATCATAAATTGAATCATGAATTGAATCATGAATTAAATCATGAATCATGAAATGAATCATGAATCATGAATTGACTCATGAGTCATGAATTGACTCATGAGTCATGAATTGAATCATGAATCATGAATCATGAAATGAATCATGAATCATGAATTAAATCATGAATCACAAATTGAATCATGCATCATGAATTGAATCATGAATTATAAATCGAATCATGAATTGAATCATGAATTATGAATCATGAATTGAATCATAAATCATGAATTGAATCATGAATTGAATCATGAATTATGAATCGAATCATGAATCATGAAATAAATCATGAATTGAATCATAAATCATGAATTGAATCATGAATTGAATCATGAATCATGAATTGAATTATGAATTGAATCAAGAATTGAATCATGAATTGAATCATGAATTATGAATCGAATCATGAATCATGAAATAAATCATGAATTGAATCATAAATCATGAATTGAATCATGAATTGAATCATGAATCATGAATTGAATTATGAATTGAATCAAGAATTGAATCATGCATTGAATCATGAATTATGAATTGAATCATGAATCATGAATTGAATCATGAATCATGAATCATGAATTGAATCATGAATTATGAATCATAAATTGAATCATGAATTCAATCATGAATTAAATCATGAATCATTAAATGAATCAAGAATCATGAATTGACTCATGAATCATGAATTGAATCATGAATCCTGAATCATGAAATGAATCATGAAATGAATCATGAAATGAATCATGAATCATGAATTGAATCATGAATCACGAATTGAATCATGCATCATTAATTGAATCATGAATTATAAATCGAATCATGAATCATGAATCATAAATCATGAATCATGAATAATGAATTGAATCATAAATCATGAATTGAATCATTAATTGAATCATGAATCATGATCATGAATCGAATCATGAATCATGAAAAAAATCATGAATTGAATCATGAATTATAAATCATAAGTTGAATCATGAATTGAATCATGAATTGAACCATGAATCATGAATCATGAAATAAATCATGAATTGAATCATGAATTATAAATCATAAGTTGAATCATGAATTGAATCATGAATTGAACCATGAATCATGAATCATGAAATGAATCATGAATTGAATCATGAATCATGAATTGAATCATGAATCCTGAATTGAATCATGAATCATGAATCATGAATCGAATCATGAATCATGAAATGAATCATGAAATGAATCATGAATCATGAATCGAATCATGAATCATGAATTGAATCATGAATCATGAAATGAATCATGAATTGAATCATGAATTCAAACATGAATCATGAATCGAATCATGAATCATGAATTGAATTATGAATTGAATCAAGAATTGAATCATGAATTGAAACATAAATCATGAATCGAATCATGATTCATGAATTGAATCATGAATCATGAATTGAATCATGAATCATGAATCATGAATTGAATCATGAATTGAATCATGAATTATAAATCATAAGTTGAATCATGAATTAAATCATGAAATGAATCATGAATCATGAAATGAATCATGAATTGAATCATGAATCATGAATTGAATCATGAACCATGAATCTTGAATTGAATCATGAATCATAAATTGAATCATGAATTGAATCATGAATCATGAAAGGAATCATGAATCATGAATTGAATCATGAATCATCAATTGAATCAGGAATCATGAATCATAAATTGAATCATGAATTGAATCATGAATCATGAATTGAATGATGAATGATGAATTATGAATCGAATCATGAATCATGAACTGAATCATGAATCATGAATTGAATTATGAATTGAATTATGAATTGAATCATGAATTATAAATCATAAGTTGAATCATGAAATGAATCATGAATTGAATCATGAATTTTGAATTCAATCATGAATCATGAAATGAATCATGAAATGAATCATGAATCATGAATTGAATCATGAATCATGAATTGAATCATGAATCATAAATCGAATCATGAATCATGAAATGAATCATGAATCATGAATCATGAATCGAATCATGAATCATGAATTGAATCATGAATCATGAATCACGAATCATGAATTGAATCATGAATCATGAATCGAATCATGAATCATGAATCATGAATTGAATCATGAATCATGAATCATAAATTGAATCATGAATTGAATCAAGAATTATGAATCATAAATTGAATAATGAATTGAATCATGAATTGAATCATGAATCATGAAATGAATCATGAAATGAATCATGAATCATGAATTGAATCATGAATCACGAATTGAATCATGCATCATGAATTGAATCATGAATTATAAATCGAATCATGAATCATGAATCATGAATCAGGAATTAAATCATGAATCATGAATCATGAATTGAATCATAAATCATGAATTGAATCATGAATTGAATCATGAATCATGCATCATGAATCGAATCATGAATAATGAAATAAATCATAAATTGAATCATGAATTGAATCATGAATCATGAATCATGAATCGAATCATGAATCATGAAATAAATAATAAATTGAATAAAGATTCATGAACCATGAATTGAATCATAAATCATGAATCATGAATTTAATCATGAATCATAATTCGAATCATGAATCATGATTCAAGAATTGAATCATGAATCATGAATTGAATCATGAATTGAATCATGAATCATGAATCGAATCATGAATCATGAATTGAATCATGAATCATGAATTAAATCATGAATCATAAATCAAGAATTGAATCATGAATCATGAATCGAATCATGAATCATGAAATGAATCATGAATTGAATCATGAATTGAATCATGAATCATGAATCATGAATCATGAATCGAATCATGAATCATGAAATAAATCATGAATTGAATCAAGATTCATGAACCATGAATTGAATCATGAAATTAATCATGAATCATGAATTGAATCATAAATCATGAATCATGAATTGAATCATGAATCATAATTCGAATCATGAATCATGAATCATGAATTGAATCATGAATCATGAATCGAATCATGAATCATGAATTGAATCATAAATCATGAAATGAATCATGAATTACAAATTGAATCATGAATCATGAATTGAATCAGGAATCACGAATTGAATCATGCATCATGAATTGAATCATGAATCATAAATCGAATCATGAATCATGAAATGAATCATGAAATGAATCATGAATCATGAATTGATTCATAAATCCTGAATTGAATCATGAATCGAATCATGAATCATGAAATAAATAATGAATTGAATCATGAATTGAATCATGAATCATGAATCAAATCATGAATCATGAAATAAATCATGAATTGAATCAAGATTCATGAACCATGAATTGAATCATGAAATAAATCATGAATCATGAATTGAATCATAAATCATGAATCATAAATTTAATCATGAATCATGAATCGAATCATGAATTAAAAATTGAATCATGAATCATGAATCAAATCATGAATCATAAATTGAATCATGAATCATGAATCGAATCATGAATTGAATCATGAATCATGAATCATGAATTGAATCATAAATTATGAATCATGAATTTAATCATGAATCATATATCGAATCATGAATCATGAATCATGAATCAAATCATGAATTGAATCATAATTCATGAATTGAATTATGAATTGAATCAAGAATTGAATCATGAATTGAATCATGAATCATGAATCATGAATTGAATCATGAATTGAATCATGAATTATGAATCATAAATTGAATCATGAATTGAATCATGAATTAAATCATGAATCATGAAATGAATCATGAATCATGAATTGACTCATGAATCGTGAATTGAATCATGAATCATGAATCATGAAATGAATCATGAATCATGAATTAAATCATGAATCACAAATTGAATCATGCATCATGAATTGAACCATGAATTATAAATCGAATCATGAATCATGAATCATGAATTAAATCATGAATCATGAATCATGAATTGAATCATAAATCATGAATTGAATCATGAATTGAATCATGAATCATGAATCGAATCATGAATCATGAAATAAATCATGAATTGAATCATAAATCATGAATTCAATCATGAATTGAATCATGAATCATGAATTGAATTATGAATTGAATCAAGAATTGAATCATGCATTGAATTATAAATCATGAATTGAATCATGAATCATGAATTGAATCATGAATCATGAATCATGAATTGAATCATGAATTGAATCATGAATTATGAATCATAAATTCAATCATGAATTCAATCATGAATTAAATCATGAATCATGAAATGAATCATGAATCATGAATTCACTCATGAATCACAAATTGAATCATGCATCATGAATTGAATCATGAATCATGAAATGAATCATGAATCATGAATTAACTCATGAATCACAAATTGAATCATGCATCATGAATTGAATCATGAATTATAAATCGAATCATGAATCATGAATCATGAATCATGAATTAAATCATTAATCATGAATCATGAATTGAATCATAAATCATGAATTGAATCATGAATTGAATCATGAATCATGAATCGAATCATGAATCATGAATTGAATCATAAATCATGAATTGAATCATGAATTGAATCATGAATCGAATCATGAATCATGAAATAAATCATAAATTGAATCAAGATTCATGAACCATAAATGTAATCATGAATCATGAATCGAATCATGAATCAAGAATTGAATCATGAATCATGAATCGAATCATGAATCGAATCATGAATCATGAATTGAATTATGAATCATGAATCATGAATCGAATCATGAATTGAATCATGAATTGAATCATGAATCATGAATTGAATCATGAATTATGAATCATAAATTGAATCATGAATTGAATCATGAATTAAATCATGAATCATGAATTGAATCATGAATCATGAATTGACTCATGAATCGTGAATTGAATCATGAATCATGAATCATGAAATGAATCATGAAATGAATCATGAATCATGAATTAAATCATGAATCACAAAATGAATCATGCATCATGAATTGAACCATGAATTATAAATCGAATCATGAATCATGAATCATGAATCATGAATTAAATCATGAATCATGAATCATGAATTGAATCATAAATCATGAATTGAATCATGAATTGAATCATGAATCATAAATTGAATTATGAATTGAATCAAGAATTGAATCATGCATTGAATCATGAATCATGAATTGAATCATGAATCATGAATTGAATCATGAATCATGAATCATGAATTGAATCATGAATTGAATCATGAATTATGAATCATAAATTCAATCATGAATTCAATCATGAATTAAATCATGAATCATGAAATGAATCATGAATCATGAATTCACTCATGAATCATGAATTGAATCATGAATCATGAATCATGAAATGAATCATGAAATGAATCATGAAATGAATCATGAATCATGAATTAAATCATGAATCACAAATTGAATCATGCATCATGAATTGAATCATGAATTATAAATCGAATCATGAATCATGAATCATGAATTAAATCATTATTCATGAATTATGAATTGAATCATAAATCATGAATTGAATCAGGAATTGAATCATGAATCATGAATCGAATCATGAATCATGAATTGAATCATAAATCATGAATTGAATCATGAATTGAATCATGAATCATGAATCGAATCATGAATCATGAAATAAATCATAAATTAAATCAAGATTCATGAACCATAAATGTAATCATGAATCATGAATCGAATCATGAATCAAGAATTGAATCATGAATCATGAATCGAATCATGAATCATGAATTGAATTATGAATCATGAATCATGAATCGAATCATGAATTGAATCATGAATCATGAATCATGAATTGAATCATAAATTATGAATCATGAATTGAATCATGAATCATGAATCATGAATTGAATCATGAATAATGAATTGAATCATGAATCATGAATTAAATCATGAATTGAATCATGAATCATGAATCATGAATTGAATTATGAATCATGAATCGAATCATGAATCATGTATTGAATCATGAATTGAATCATGAATCATGAATGATGAATTGAATCATGAATGATGAATTGAATCATGAATCATGAATTGAATCATGAGTCATGAATTGAATCATGAGTCATGAATGATGAATTGAATCATGAATCATGAATCATAATTCATAAAATGAATCATGAATTGAATCATTAATCATGAATTGAATCATGAATCATGAATCATGAATTAAATCATGAATCATGAAAAGAATCATGAAATGAATCATGAATCATGAATTGAATCATGAATCATGAATCGAATCATGAATCATGGATTGAATCATGAATCATAAATTGAATCATGAATCATGAAATGAATCATGAATTGAATCATGAATTCAAACATGAATCATGAATCGAATCATGAATCATGAATTGAATTATGAATCATGAATTAAATCATGAATCATGAATCATAAATCAAGAATTGAATCATGAATCATGAATTGAATCATGAATCATGAAATAAATCATGAATTGAATCATGAATTAAATCATGAATCATGAATCGAATCATGAATCATGAAATAAATCATGAATTGAATCAAGATTCATGAACCATGAATTGAATCATGAAATAAATCATGAACCATGAATTGAATCATAAATCATGAATCATGAATTTAATCATGAATCATAATTCTAATCATGAATCATGAATCATGAATTGAATCATGAATCATGAATCGAATCATGAATCATGAATTGAATCATAAATCATGAATCGAATCATGAATTGAATCATGAATCATGAAATGAATCATGAATCATGAATTGAATCATGAATCATGAAATGAATCATGAATTGAATCATGAATTCAAACATGAATCATGAATCGAATCATGAATCATGAATTGAATCATGAATCATGAATTGAATCAGGAATCACGAATTGAATCATGCATCATGAATTGAATCATGAATCATAAATCGAATCATGAATCATGAAATGAATCATGAAATGAATCATGAAATGAATCATGAACCATGAATTGAATCATGAATCACGAATTGAATCATGCATCATGAATTGAATCATTAATCATAAATCGAATCATGAATCATGAAATGAATCATGAAATGAATCATGAATCATGAATTGAATCATAAATCCTGAATTGAATCATGCATTGAATTTTGAATCATGAATCATGAATCGAATCATGAATCATGAAATAAATAATGAATTGAATCATGAATTGAATCATGAATCATGAATCATGAATCGAATCATGAATCATGAAATAAATCATGAATTGAATCAAGATTCATGAACCATGAATTGAATCATGAAATAAATCATGAATCATGAATTGAATCATAAATCATGAATCATAAATTTAATCATGAATCATGAATCGAATTATGAATTAAAAATTGAATCATGAATCATGAATCAAATCATGAATCATGAATTGAATCATGAATCATGAATCGAATCATGAATTGAATCATGAATCATGAATCATGAATTGAATCATAAATTATGAATCATGAATTTAATCATGAATCATATATCGAATCATGAATCATGAATCGAATCATGAATTGAATCATGAATCATGAATTGAATTATGAATTGAATCAAGAATTGAATCATGAATTGAATCATGAATCATGAATTTAATCATGAATCATGAATCATGAATTGAATCATGAATTGAATCATGAATTATGAATCATAAATTGAATCATGAATTGAATCATGAATTAAATCATGAATCATGAAATGAATCATGAATCATGAATTGACTCATGAGTCATGAATTGACTCATGAGTCATGAATTGAATCATGAATCATGAATCATGAAATGAATCATGAATCATGAATTAAATCATGAATCACAAATTGAATCATGCATCATGAATTGAATCATGAATTATAAATTGAATCATGAATCATAAATCATGAATCATGAATTAAATCATGAATCATGAATCATGAATTGAATCATAAATCATGAATTGAATCATGAATTGAATCATGAATTATGAATCGAATCATGAATCATGAAATAAATCATGAATTGAATCATAAATCATGAATTGAATCATGAATTGAATCATGAATCATGAATTAAATTATGAATTGAATCAAGAATTGAATCATGAATTGAATCATGAATTATGAATCGAATCATGAATCATGAAATAAATCATGAATTGAATCATAAATCATGAATTGAATCATGAATTGAATCATGAATCATGAATTGAATTATGAATTGAATCAAGAATTGAATCATGCATTGAATCATGAATTATGAATTGAATCATGAATCATGAATTGAATCATGAATCATGAATCATGAATTGAATCATGAATTGAATCATGAATTATGAATCATAAATTGAATCATGAATTCAATCATGAATTAAATCATGAATCATTAAATGAATCAAGAATCATGAATTGACTCATGAATCATGAATTGAATCATGAATCATGAATCATGAAATGAATCATGAAATGAATCATGAATCATGAATTAAATCATGAATCATGAATCGAATCATGAATTAAATCATGAATCGAATCATGAATTGAATCATGAATCATGAATTGAATTATGAATCATGAATTGAATTATGAATCATGAATTGAATCATGCATCATGAATTGAATCATTAATCATAAATCGAATCATGAATCATGAAATGAATCATGAAATGAATCATGAATCATGAATTGAATCATAAATCCTGAATTGAATCATGCATTGAATTTTGAATCATGAATCATGAATCGAATCATGAATCATGAAATAAATAATGAATTGAATCATGAATTGAATCATGAATCATGAATCATGAATCGAATCATGAATCATGAAATAAATCATGAATTGAATCAAGATTCATGAACCATGAATTGAATCATGAAATAAATCATGAATCATGAATTGAATCATAAATCATGAATCATAAATTTAATCATGAATCATGAATCGAATTATGAATTAAAAATTGAATCATGAATCATGAATCAAATCATGAATCATGAATTGAATCATGAATCATGAATCGAATCATGAATTGAATCATGAATCATGAATCATGAATTGAATCATAAATTATGAATCATGAATTTAATCATGAATCATATATCGAATCATGAATCATGAATCGAATCATGAATTGAATCATGAATCATGAATTGAATTATGAATTGAATCAAGAATTGAATCATGAATTGAATCATGAATCATGAATTTAATCATGAATCATGAATCATGAATTGAATCATGAATTGAATCATGAATTATGAATCATAAATTGAATCATGAATTGAATCATGAATTAAATCATGAATCATGAAATGAATCATGAATCATGAATTGACTCATGAGTCATGAATTGACTCATGAGTCATGAATTGAATCATGAATCATGAATCATGAAATGAATCATGAATCATGAATTAAATCATGAATCACAAATTGAATCATGCATCATGAATTGAATCATGAATTATAAATTGAATCATGAATCATAAATCATGAATCATGAATTAAATCATGAATCATGAATCATGAATTGAATCATAAATCATGAATTGAATCATGAATTGAATCATGAATTATGAATCGAATCATGAATCATGAAATAAATCATGAATTGAATCATAAATCATGAATTGAATCATGAATTGAATCATGAATCATGAATTGAATTATGAATTGAATCAAGAATTGAATCATGAATTGAATCATGAATTATGAATCGAATCATGAATCATGAAATAAATCATGAATTGAATCATAAATCATGAATTGAATCATGAATTGAATCATGAATCATGAATTGAATTATGAATTGAATCAAGAATTGAATCATGCATTGAATCATGAATTATGAATTGAATCATGAATCATGAATTGAATCATGAATCATGAATCATGAATTGAATCATGAATTGAATCATGAATTATGAATCATAAATTGAATCATGAATTCAATCATGAATTAAATCATGAATCATTAAATGAATCAAGAATCATGAATTGACTCATGAATCATGAATTGAATCATGAATCATGAATCATGAAATGAATCATGAAATGAATCATGAATCATGAATTAAATCATGAATCATGAATCGAATCATGAATTAAATCATGAATCGAATCATGAATTGAATCATGAATCATGAATTGAATTATGAATCATGAATTGAATTATGAATCATGAATTGAATCATGAATAATGATTCATGAATTGAATCATGAATCATAAATCATGAATTGAATCATGAATCATGAATTGAATCATGAATCATAAATCATGAATTGAATCATGAATCATGAATTGAATCATAAGTCATGAATCATGAATTGAATCATGAATCATGAATCAAATCATGAATTGAATCATGAATCATGAATTGAATCATTAATCATGAATTGAATTATGAATTATGAATCATGAATTGAATCATGAATCATGAATTGAATCATGAATAATTATTCATGAATTGAATCATGTATCATGATTCATGAATTGAATCATGAATCATGAATTGAATTATGAATCATAAAATGAATCATGAAATAAATCATGAATCATGAATTGAATCATGAATCATAAATTGAATCATGAATCATGAATCATGAATTGAATCATGAACCATGTAATGAATCATGAATTGAATCATGAATCATGAATTGAATTATGAATTGAATCAAGAATTGAATCATGCATTGAATCATGAATCATGAATTGAATCATGAATCATGAATTGAATCATGAATCATTAATTGAATCTTGAATCATGAATCATGAATTGAATCATGAATTGAATCATGAATTATGAATCATAAATTGAATCATGAATTTAATCATGAATTAAATCATGAATCATGAAATGAATCATGAATCATGAATTGAATCATGAATCATGAATCATGAAATGAATCATGAAATGAATCATGAATCATGAATTAAATCATGAATCACAAATTGAATCATGCATCATGAATTGAATCATGAATTATAAATCGAATCATGAATCATGAATCATGAATTAAATCATGAATCATGAATCATGAATTGAATCATAAATCATGAATTGAATCATGAAATGAATCATGAAATGAATCATGAATCATGAATTAAATCATGAATCACAAATTGAATCATGCATCATGAATTGAATCATGAATTATAAATCGAATCATGAATCATGAATCATGAATTAAATCATGAATCATGAATCATGAATTGAATCATAAATCATGAATTGAATCATGAATTGAATCATGAAATAAATCATGAATCATGAATTGAATCATAAATCATGAATCATGAATTTAATCATGAATCATAATTTAAATCATGAATCATGAATCAAGAATTGAATCATGAATCATGAATTGAATCATGAATTTATGAATTGACTCATGAATCATGAATCGAATCATGAATTGAATCATGAATCATGAAATGAATCATGAATCATGAATTGAATCATGTATCATGAATTGAATCATGAATCATCAATCATAAATCAAGAATTGAATCATGAATCATGAATTGAATCATGAATCATGAAATGAATCATGAATTGAATCATGAATTCAAACATGAATCATGAATCGAATCATGAATCATGAATTTAATTATGAATTGAATCAAGAATTGAATCATGAATTCAAACATAAATCATGAATCGAATCATGATTCATAAATTGAATCATGAATCATGAATTGAATCATGAATCATGAATCATGAATTGAATCATGAATTGAATCATGAATTATAAATCTTAAGTTGAATCATGAATTGAATCATGAATTGAATCATGAATCATGAAATGAATCAAGAATCATGAATTGAATCATGAATCATGAATTGAATCATGAATCATGAATCTTGAATTGAATCATGAATCATAAATTGAATCATGAATTGAATCATGAATTGAATCATGAATCATGAAAGGAATTATGAATCATGAATTGAATCATGAATCATGAATTGAATCAGGAATCATGAATCATAAATTGAATCATGAATTGAATCATGAATCATGAATTGAATGATGAATGATGAATCATGAATCAAATCTTGAATCATGAATTGAATCATGAATCATGAATTGAATCATGAATCATGAATCATGAATTGAATCATGAATTGAATCATGAATTATAAATCATAAGTTGAATCATGAATTGAATCATGAATTGAATCATGAATCATGAATCATGAAATGAATCATGAATTGAATCATGAATTTTGAATTGAATCATGAATCATGAAATGAATCATGAATTGAATCATGAATCATGAATTGAATCATGAATCATAAATCGAATCATGAATCATGAATTGAATCATGAATCATGTATCATGAATCGAATCATGAATCATGAATTGAATCATGAATCATGAAATGAATCATGAATTGAATCATGAATTCAAACATGAATCATGAATCGAATCATGAATAATGAATTGAATTATGAATTGAATCAATAATTGAATCATGAATTCAAACATAAATCATGAATCGAATCATGATTCATGAATTGAATCATGAATCATGAATTGAAACATAAATCATGAATCGAATCATGATTCATGAATTGAATCATGAATCATGAATTGAATCATGAATCATTAATCATGAATTGAATCATGAATTGAATCATGAATTATAAATCATAAGTTGAATCATGAATTGAATCATGAATTGAATCATGAATCATGAAATGAATCATGAATCATGATTTGAATCATGAATCATGAATTGAATCATGAACCATGAATCTTGAATTGAATCATGAATCATAAATTGAATCATGAATTGAATCATGAATTGAATCATGAATCATGAAAGGAATCATGAATCATGAATTGAATCATGAATCATGAATTGAATCAGGAATCATGAATCATAAATTAAATCATGAATTGAATCATGAATCATAAATCGAATCATGAATCATGAATTGAATCATGAATCATGAATCATTAATCGAATCATTAATCATGAATTGAATCATGAATCATGAAATGAATCATGAATTGAATCATGAATTCAAACATGAATCATGAATCGAATCATAATTAATGAATTGAATTATGAATTGAATCAAGAATTGAATCATGAATTGAAACATAAATCATGAATCGAATCATGATTCATGAATTGAATCATGAATCATGAATTGAATCATGAATCATTAATCATGAATTGAATCATGAATTGAATCATGAATTATAAATCATAAGTTGAATGATGAATTGAATGATGAATTGAATCATGAATCATGAAATGAATCATGAATCATGAATTGAATAATTAATCATGAATTGAATCATGAACCATGAATCTTGAATTGAATCATGAATCATGAATTGAATCAGGAATCATGAATCATAAATTGAATCATGAATTGAATCATGAATCATGAATTGAATCATGAATCATGAATTATGAATTGAATCATGAATCATGAATTGAATCAGGAATCATGAATTGAATCATGAATCATGAATTGAATCATGAATTGAATCATGAATTATAAATCATAAGTTGAATCATGAAATGAATCATGAATTGAATCATGAATTTTGAATTCAATCATGAATCATGAAATGAATCATGAATCATAAATCATGAATTGAATTATAAATCATGAAATGAATCATGAATCGAATCATGAATCATGAATCAAGATATGAATCATGAACCCTAACCCTAACCATAAACCCTAACCCTAACATTAACCCCTAACCCTAACCCCCTAACCCTAACCTCTAACCCTAACCCTAACCCCTAACCCTAACCCTAACCCTAACCACTAACCCTAACCCTAACCCTAACCCCTAACCCTAACCCTAACCCTAACACTTAACCTAACCCCTAACCCTAACCCTAACCCCCTAACCCTAACCCTAACCCCCTAACCCTAACCCTAACCCTAACCTCTAACCCTAACCCTAACCCTTACCCTAACACTAACACCTAACCCTAACCCTAACCCCCTAACCCTGACCTAACCTAACCCCCTAACCCTAACCTTAACCCTAACCCTAATCCTAACCCTAACCTCTAACCCTACCCTTAACCCTAACCCTAACCCTAACCCCTTAACCCTAACCCTAACCCTAACCCTGACCCCTAACCCCTAACCCTAACCCTAACCCCAACTCTAACCCCAAACCCTAACCCTAACCCTAATCCCTAATCCTAGCCCTAATCCTAACCCTAACCCTAACCCTAATCCTAACCATAACCCTAACCCCCTAACCCTAACCCCTTAAACCTAACCTTAACCCCCTAACCCTAACCCTAACCCTAACCCCCTAACCCTAACCCTAACCCTAACCCAAACCCTAACCCTAACCTCTAACCCTAACCCTAACCCTAACTCTAACCCTAACCCTAACCCTAACCTTCTATCCCTAACCCTAGCCTTAACCCTAACCCTAACCCTAACCCCTAACCCTAACCCTTACCCTAACCCTAACCCTAACCCCTAACCTTAACCCTAACCCCTTAACCTTAACCCTAACCCTAACCCCTAACCCCTAACCCCATAACCCTAACCCCAACTCTAACCCTAACCCTAACCCTAACCCCTAACCCTAACCCTAACCCTAACCTTAACCCTAACCCTAACCCTAACCCTAACCCTAACCCTAATCCTAACCCTAACCCTAACCCTATTCCTAACCCTAACCCCTAATCCTAACCCTAACCCTAACCCTAACCCTCTAACCCTAACCCTAACCCCCAAACCTAACCCTAACCCTAACCCTAACCCAACCCTAACCCCTAACCCTAACCCTAACCCTAACCCTAACCCCTAACCCTAACCCCTTAACCCTAACCCTAACCCTAATCCTAACCATAACCCTAACCCCTAACCCAAACCCTAACCCCTTAACCCTAACCCTAACCCTAACCCCTAACCCTAACCCCTTTACCCTAACCCTAACCCTAATCCTAACCATAACCCTAACCCCTAACCCTAACCCTAACCCTAACCCCTTAACCCTAACCCTAACCCCCTAACCCTAACCCTAACCCCCTAACCCTAACCCTAACCCCCTAACCCTAACCCCAAACCCTTACCCTAACCCTAACCCTAACCCCTAATCATAACCCTAACCCTAACTCCCTAACCCTAACCCTAACCCTAACCCCAAACCCTAACCCTAACCCTAACCCCTTAACCCTAACCCTAACCCTAAACCTAACCATAACCCTAACCCCCTAACCCTAACCCTAACCCTAACCCCTTAACCCTAACCCTAACACTAACCCCCTAACCCTAACCTTAACCCTAACCCCCTAACCCCTAATGCTAACCCTAACCCTAACCCTATTCCTAACCCTAACCCTAACCCTAACTCCTAACCCTAACCCTAACCCTAACCCTAACTCCCAAACCTAACCCTATTCCTAACCCAACCCTAACCCCCTAACCCTAACCCTGACCCCAAACCCTTACACTAACCCTAACCCTAACCCTAACCCCTAATCCTAACCCCTAACCCTAACCCTAACCCTAACCACTAACCCTAACCCTAACCCTAACCCCTAACCCTAACCCTAACCCTAACCCTTAACCTAACCCCTAACCCTAACCCTAACCCCCTAACCCTAACCCTAACCCCCTAACCCCCTAACCCTAACCCTAACCCTAACCTCTAACCCTAACCCTAACCCTTACCCTAACCCTAACCCCTAACCCCCTAACCCTAACCCTAACCCCAAACCCTAACCCTAACCCTAACCCCTTAACCCTAACCCTAACCCTAAACCTAACCATAACCCTAACCCCCTAACCCTAACCCTAACCCTAACCCCTTAACCCTAACCCTAACACTAACCCCCTAAACCTAACCCCCTAACCCCTAATGCTAACCCTAACCCTAACCCCCTAACCCTAACCCTAACCCCAAACCCTAACCCTAACCCTAACCCCTTAACCCTAACCCTAACCCTAAACCTTACCATAACCCTAACCCCCTAACCATAACCCTAA